>PVKS010007147.1:0-74488 GCA_004027875.1 Aplodontia rufa | reverse complement strand
TCTCATTGTCCAGGGTCTAGTCCCCACCTCCACAGATGAGTGGAGACAATCGACCCTTAGATCTCTGGGTTAAGCTGATTTTACTCATCATGATCTCTTCCATAACCATCCATTTACCCTCGAAGGCTGCAATGTCATTGTTTCTGATTGCTGTGTAATATTCCATGGTATAAATGTACCACAGTTTTTGGATCCATTCCTCCTGTGAGGGACACCGGGGTTGTTTCCATAGCCTAGCAATAGTAAATTGTGCTGCAATGAACATCGATATTGCTGTGTCACTGTAATGTGCTGATTCTAAGTCCCCTGGACCCTGCTGCCATCTTACCTAACGTTCTGGACCCTGTTGTCATTTCAGTAATGTTCACAGCCTCTTCACTAGGAGGCGATTACACCGCAGGAAACCACTGCCTTTGCTCCTTCATAGGATGTAACTCCTCATCTATTCAAATTTTACAATGATATTGTAGCATTTCCGCACTTCTGCAAGCTCCACTCCTAGTTCAAGTCCTCTTTCTATTTCCACCATATTCTCCTTATTCTCTCCACTGGAGTCTTGAATTTTTCTAAGTCATTCATGAGGGCTGGAATCAACTTTTTCCAAACTTCTGTTTATGTCAAGATTTTGAGTCTCTTCTCATCTTACAAAATGGAGTTCTTAAATATTAAGACTTGAAAGTGGAAATTACCCCTTGACTCATGGGCTTAAGAATGAACGTATATTGTGTTACCAGACATGAGCTTGGTATCTACCTCACTGTACATGTGCATCAGAGCTCTTGAGAACCAAGTACACTGTCAATGATTAGCGGTATCTTGAAAAGAATCCTTTTTCTCCTTCTGAAATGTAAGTCTCAACAATGGGCTTAAAATATTCAGTAAACCAATGTTTATAGCATCAGAATTCACAGCATGCAAAATTATGGAATCTGCCATCAACAGATGAATGGCCAAAGAAACGTGGTACATGTACACAATGGAGTTTTACTCAGTGATAAAGAAGACTGAAATGATGTCATTTTCTGATAAATGGTAGGAACTGGGGAACACCATGCTAAATGAAATAAGACAGACTCAGAAAGTCAAGATTTGAATGCTTTCTCTTATATGTGAAAGACAGCAGAATAAGGAAAAACTGGGGGAGGTATCCTATGAAATCAGAAAGGAGATCAGTGGAGCGTAGGAACAAGAGGGTGAAAATCATAATGTGCATTCAGAGTTGACATCAGAAACATAAACTGCATTCTAAGGTAGGGAAAATTGCCTCATGCCATTTCTCCTTAACATTCTGATCTTTTTTCATGGTTAGAAATAAAGTTGTTCACTTGATGTAAGAATACTCTTATATTCTTTAGCTGGCCCTGTGAATTAAACTGACTAAATACAGATTAACAGAAGAAAATCATGCAAATTTTATCTGATGTTAGTATTTTTACATGCACAAGGGCTTCACAGAAAATAAGTGAAAAACCCAAAGAAGTGATTAGATTTGGGGGCTTATATACTATTTTAATAAAGGCCTATAAATTGTGGAGGAGTGAAAAAGTAACTAGTTAAAGGAAAGAGAGTTTGAGCTTCTGGGGGAGGTAAGTTATGGGAAGGTAAATATATGTGGCGAACTAGAGGTATTAAGGATTAATATAATAATCCTCTTTTATCCACCACAATACATCCCAACACCCCCAGTTAATTCCATGAAACCATGAATGGGACTGAACATTTATATGCACTATCATTTTTCTTACACATACATGTCCATGATTAAATTCAATATCTAAATTAGGTATAGTAAGAGATTAACAACAATAGCTAATAATAAAGTAGGGAAATTAAAATAATATACTGGGGCTGGAGTGGTGGCTCAGTGGTTTTGGCACTTGCCTGGCAAGCATGAGGACAGTGAGTTCAAACCCCAGCACCATGTACACAACTGAGTGTTGGAGCAACTAAGGCCATGTGAAAAACTAAATGAAGTTGTTTCTCTCTTTCTCTGTCTCTCTCACTATCTCTCTCTCTTAAAAAAAATAAAATAATATACGGTCATAAATTTGCTGGCATTACTACTTTGCAATTTGGGGGCATTTGTAAGTAAAATAAAGCCTATCTTAATACAAGAATTATAGTACAGAGATGGTTACTAAGTCATTTAATGAATAGGTAATATATATATATATATATATATATATATATATAGTGGGCTTGCTGGACAAAGGATGATCCTCATTTTAGTCTGGACAGAATGGGATTGATATGGGATTTCATTATGCTACTCAGAAAAGCATAAAAGTTAAAACTTATGCATTTATTATTTCTGAAATTATCTATATAACATTTTTGGAGCATGGTTGAATGCAAGGAACTAAAATTGCAGAAAACAAGGCCATGGCTAAGGGGAACTAGTGCTTAGACTTATCTGGATTTTGTCTCCATCCCTGGTGGCGAGGGTTGTTCAGTACCTAGTGTGTGTGTGGTGGTGGTGGGGACACCTTCATAAAAGGGACTTCAGGCTCTGCACTTAGGCAGATAGGAGAGGGTAGAGAATACTTCTGTATGTGGTTTTTAGAAGTGCGTTCCTGCACAAATAATCCTAGGACAATGTGGCAAATTTGGGGGAGACACACTCTGAATGAACCTTGCCAGGATTGGCTTAGAAACTCCCTGATTCAGAATACAGCAGCTAAAATTCAGAAGCCAGGTCCTATACTTATTGTCTAACTGTACCGCATTCAAAGATAGGACAAAGATAAGACAGGCAGGCAATGCTTTGAGAAACCATGTCAATTTTATCCAAAATTCCACAGACTTAGAGAATATCTTCCTTGATAACCATTCGAAGCAGTTTGTGTTACAAAATTTGCAGGATCTTTCCTCATTTGGTACTATTTGGAAACAACCAAACAGTTCCAGGGACAGGCAGATTTTTTTCAATGGCCAGTGAGTGGAAGAGGGGACCTTACCATCTAGAGGCAACTTCTACTCAGCAGCAAGGTCAGTTCCTAGGTGGTGTGGTATGTATGTGCCCTGCTCTGATTTACTCCATGATGAACAGGACAGCAATTTTCAGGCTGTCCCTAATCCTGAGTTATACTACTTTCTTTTTTTTTTAAAGAGAGAGAGAGAGAGAGAGAGAGAGAGAGAGAATATCAATTTCATTTATTTTTCATGTGGCTTTCGTTGCTCTGAGACTTTGTTGTGTACATGGTGCTGGAGTTTGAACTCAGGTCCTTGCACTTGCCAGGGAAGTACCGTAACCACTGAGCCACCGCTCCAGCCCCAGTTACACCACTTTGTGAAGCAATAGTTGGCCATGATGCCCTCCACTTGAAGTACAAGTGCAAAGGTAAAATGACCCACACCTTCTTTGTACAAGTCAGCAACCACATCCAACCATCTTCCTAGCACAATCCTAGGACCTAAACATTTTATTTTGCTAATACAAATGACCACCTGTGAACTTATTGAATTAAATCAGAAGCACATGGATGCAAGGGTGTTATCAACCTTATATCACGAAAACCAGGCCTGTGAGCTTATCAAACTAACCAGACCTCTGAATGAAGCAATTCCCTCACCTGAGAACTTAAAATGAGGGGTGCCCCTAGACTGGACCCAGCTGCACATTGACCTGCACCTGGCCACTCATCATGAACCTCGCTCAGGAACATTGCCACAGTGATGAACCTCTGATTCTCTGTCCCAGGGCTTCAGCTTGGCAGTTTCTCCTGCCCTGTGGATGATGCGTGGTCCACTCCAAACTGGCACTTGAAGGTGATGCTTCAGGCTGATTCTCTGAAACTGTACCCAGCGAGGCTTTCGGAACCTCTGATAGGTTAGTGATGGTCAGCAGCTGCAGAAGTGGGACAATCAGCATGGAGACTCTAACTTAGCAAGCGAATGGCCCAGCTGACGGCACAACTTCCATCATTCAGCATCTTGTGACTGATTCTGAGCGCTGACCGGGAGTCCTCATTTAACAACCCGGGAATGTGGACAAGTGGTAGCTAGGTGGCGCCGGCTGCCATGCCCTGTACAAGAGGAACCTCTACATGTCAGAACATGCCCTGCGTCCAAAGGACACAGATGTGACGCCTTTCTAAGGGACCTGGAGTAGATACCGGGAGACTGATCTGGAATAAAGGAGAAAGATGGAAATACCACTGCATTGCTTTCAGACTCCCAGCGTTACTCATTCCTTCTGACGTAAAAATGAAAACCTACAAAGCACCGTTTCTATTTATCTATTTTCTAAATAAATTCCTCCTGGTCCTTTGCTTTTCTAATACTCTGTTTGGTCTTTTTGGTTTTGCAATCACCAAGGACTTGGAATTCCACAGGAAAACCAGAAGTTCTGAAATAGCAATCGGAAGAGACCTTGGTTTCAGTCCCTTTTCCATTAAGCCCATTTTCCACCAACCACATAACCTGTACATCTGGAATATTTTCCCAATGGTGCTGGCTTTCATAAACTGCAGTGCCTGTCAGGAAATAAAACTGCTTTGGTAGAAACACCACAATTATAGCTGAGAACACAGGAATGTCAAACCAGCCTGTGACATCCTCCAACACAGGGGACAGCAACGTGGGCTGTGCCGTTTTAGGCAGGTTTCATAGAGGCAGGGCATTTATGGACTTTCAGTCAGATCTCCTCAAATGTCACCAACAGAGTCGCTTAGTGTTAGTTGGTTATCTTTTGTCATTGTGACCAAACACCTGAGAAAAGCAATTTAAAGGAAGAAATATTTATTTTGGCTCATGGTTTCAGCCCCTGGGCAGCTGAGTGCACTGCTCTGATCCTGAGGTGAGGCAGAACTTCAAGACAGAGTGGGTGTGGCAGAGAAGAACTGCACACCTTATAGCAGCCAAGGAGAGGGGGCGGGAGAGAGAGAGAGAGAGAGAGGTGCCAGGGACAAAACATAGTCCCCAATCAAGGGCATGCCCCCAAGGACCTACTCTCTCATACTAGGTCCCACCTTCTACGATTTCTACCACCTCCCAGTAGTCCATGCAACTATGAATTCCTCAGTGGATGAACCCACTGATGAGATCAGAGCCCTTGGGATCCAATCGCTTCTGAAAAGTCCCACCTCTGACCATTGCAGCACTGGGGACCAGGTCTTCAATGCATGAACCTTGGGGGACATTCCAGATCAAGACCATGATGCTCAGCCTCAGCACAGGAGATATTAATCTTATGAATAGAAGATGACCATGCTTAAGTCGGGACATCATGGCCTGACAACAATTTTTACTTTGTGATTGTTTACATGGAAAGTGCCTTATAGATAGAAAAGTTAATACTTACCTAGACATTTAATAAATTCCATTTATTGAAAATAATACAACTGGATTAAAATGAAAAATTCACCAGGTTAGTATTTCCAACTGTTCTGAAAAATATGAAGAATAGTGTACATGGGTCTGTAATGTTGAGGGGCTTATTGCACAAGAAAATGCAGACACAGTATTGATATTTTTTGGAGTCATATTGTCTGATAAAATGTTGATCTTAATTAATTCCCAAGTGGAAACAGGCTTACAGGCAGATGGGTCACCAAATTTTTCTTTCATTCATCTCTGAACTTCTAGAATCTTTGTCATATCACTGGCTGGCTCAGGGCAGTATTTCTACTTCTGCTCAGTGACCAGCAAAGGAGTCTTCTGGAGAGAATTTCTTTACCTAACTGGATGCCCCATTCACTGTTACCCATCTTCCATCATTTCCTCCCTCCACCTAACTGAAGCAGACATTCCTAAACTCTTGTTGCAACCTGGTAGAATGCAGTGATGGAGAACTTCATGAAAGAAGCAAGAGGTGGAGAATTCCAACCGCACTTCTATCATAGGAATGAACTTCAGCCTCATCTAAATAGAAATGGATGTAATAAACCCACAGCAAAAAGAACAGGCTAAAAAAAAATCCTGATGGACAGCGTATCCATTTTTGTCACTGTATCTCTGGCCCCTGGTGCAGTACTTGGTATGTAAGCTTCTGGCTCATCTACTTCTACATTCCCCAGATATGAGGATCTCCATCAGCTTGGATAAAATATGAGAGTTTATCAAGTAGTAAGACAAAGTGCTCAAGCCACCCCCCCCACCATTGCAGCATCAGTGACCAGATCTTCAATGCATGAATCTCTGGGGGACGTTCCAGGTCTTCAATGCATGAACCTCTGGGGGACGGTCCAGGTCTTCAATGCATGAACCTCTGGGGGACGGTCCAGGTCTTCAATGCATGAACCTCTGGGGCACATTCCAAGTCTTCAATGCATGAACCTCTGGGGGACGTTCCAGGTCTTCAATGCATGAACCTCTGGGGAAAGTTCCAAGTCTTCAAGGTATGAACCTCTGGGGGACGTTCCAGGTCTTCAATGCATCAACCTCTGGGGGACGTTCCAGGTCTTCAATGCATGAACCTCTGGGGGACATTCCAGGTCTTCAATGCATGAACCTCTGGGGGAAATTCCAGGTCTTCAATGAATGAACCTCTAGGGGACGTTCCAAGTCTTCAATGCATGAACCTCTGGGGCACGTTCCAAGTCTTCAATGCATGAACCTCTGGGGGACATTCCAGGTCTTCAATGCATGAACCTCTGGGGGTCGGTCCAAGTCTTCAATGCATGACCCTCTGGGGGACAGTCCAGGTCTACAAATTCAGAACTGTAGTGGAAGGAGTGGGGATTGCAAAGGATGGCAGATTAGTCTGGGCTCCCCAAACAATTGCCTATTTATTAGTAGGTAACTAAACATTCTAAGGAGATGTTATAGCATTTGCCTACCAGCCATCTGCCTCTGAATCTATTTGTGTTTTATCTAGTTAAGTTAGCCAAATGCCACAAGAAACCACAGTCCAATTTGTGTCCTTAGATAATTATGCACAGCACCCATCAGCCTCCTATTGGCAGGATTTGGCCCATAGAACTCATCTGCTGCCAATCAGGGATTAAATAGCCTATTTCTGTATTCCTAGAGCGGTGGCCATGTGTCCATGAGGTCACAGTCACAATGACACACTTGGCAAGTTCAGGACACTGTTTTGCTGTCTTTTGAATTAGGTTTTGTGACCTACTTTAAGTACAACTTCCCTTTTTGTGTTTCAAAGGCTGTTTGCTCCCAATCCTGATGTCACAAGCTTTGTTCTGTGACAAAGTTTGTGTCAGCTGCCTGTTTTTCTATAATGTGATGTTTTTTGACCACAGTGTATATTCTACCATTCTCCTCTTTTTCAGACTTGCATTCACAGGTAAATTATAGTGACAAGTGTTTCTCAGCCCCAGGACTATTAACATTTGGGACAGATCACTGTTTTCTGTTGCTATAACAGAATAGATTATAGCAACCTTGAGAATGTTTGTTTTACCTCATGGCTTTGAAGACTGGGAAGTTCAAGACCCAGTGGCTGCATCTGTCGAGGGTCTCATGCTGTCAGTAACATGGCAGATGACATTGCATGTCAGAAACTTATGTGAGAGTGTCCAGGAGGTACCTGAGGAAGAGACGAGGGGATAAAGGAGGTGACTTGTTTACACCAGCCCACTCTCTTAAGAACCAGTTCATGCCCACACAAGCTAACTCAGCCCTGTAAGAAAGACATTAGTTCCTTTCAAAGACCACACTCTTCAACACCACTATATTTCAATTTTTGGTGGGGACAAATCATATGGGAACCGTAGCAGGGGCTGCCCAAGGTGGTGCAGGACTTTAACCAACATGTCAGGCCTCGGCCACTGGTTGCTGGTAGAATACCCTTCGTCCCTGTTGCAGTGTGGATCTGGAACATCCCCCAAAGACTCATGCATTGAAGGCCTGGTCCCCAGAGCAGCAATGTCAGAGGCAGGGCGTTGGGAAAGTGATTGGAACATGGAGGCTCTGACCTCAGCTGTACATTAATCCACTGATATCAGAATCAACTACTGGGAGATGGAGAAAACTATAGGCGAGTGGGATGTGGTTGGAGAAAGTAGGTTGCTAGGGGTGTGCCCTTGGAAGGATATCTTTTTTCTTTTTTGTATTGGGGATTGAACCCATCCATGGACAATTAACCATTGAGCTATATCTCCAGGTCATTTTTACATTTTTTTATTTTGTTCAGGGTCTTCCTAAGTTGCTGAGGCTGGCTTTGAAGCCTCTGATTCTGGAATGCCATGAGCTGAGAAGTTTTCTTCTACTGTGGCGTTTTGCTGTGATGTTCTGCCTCATCTCAGGCCCAAGTCAACAGCTGGAACTTCTGAAACTGTGAGCCCAAACAAACTTTTCCTCTTTTAAGCTGTCAGGTGTTTTGATCACAGAGATGAATATCTGACTAATACACACCTCCACCAAAAAGTTGTCTCCAGATATTGACAAATATAGGAGGGGAGGGGCTGAGAGCCATGGCTTCATACATGTGCGTTTTTCTATATAAAACCCCTAAAGATTATTTCTCAATATTCCTTCTTAAAACACAGCAAAGATATCAGCCAAAGCAGTGTACTGTCTGTCTCTGTAACAGCTTACTGTCACAACATGAGATGCAGGGACCTGGAATCATGGACTTGGAATTCCACTCTGCTGCCTCAGACTTGCTTCTGAGGCTATTTCTCATCACACAGATAAGCAGATAACAACTATGAGATATGCTATTGTAATTGAATTTTTTCTATAGCTTATTGCTGTTGGTCTGAAATGTTCTTTAGAAATAAATTAGAGGCGTTTCATAGGTGATTTCTAAGATCTTCCCTTTCCTTGCTCAAAATCATGGAGCAAAAAATAGAATTATGGTGGCCAGAGTTTGGGGGAGGGAAGTAATGGGGAGCTGTCAATCAATAGGAATCAAGTTCAGTTATGCAATTTAAGTCCTAGAGATCTGCTGTATTATGAACCTGAAAATCTGCCAAGAGTAGATCTCATGTTAAGTGCTCTCACCACAATAAAGTAAAAAGAATAGATTCGTGAACGTTATAAACGAAAAACTAGGAAGAGAGATCCATTTCTCCTCACCTCCAGGTTTTTCTGAAAACCTGAGTGGAAGTGACTTTGGAAGATGGAGCCCTGGCTTTTTTGGTCTATGCTCCTGGAGTGAGGTGGGGAGGGAAGAAAGCTCAAGGAGGAAGCACTCGGGTTTGGACCTAACTGAAATTTGCTGATCAGGCATCAGTTAATACTCTCTTATATGTTGCTTATAATAAACATGTGCTTATTTCCTGCTTATAGGTAAGAAAAGGGAGGTGAAACAAGTTATCAGACCTCTCCTGGGAGGGAGCAGCAAGGGGCTGAGCTGACACTCCGAGCTCCTACTGTGGGGCTCTAAACTCATTCTTTCCCCACTACACCATGAGGCAGCTGGACCAGAGGCTGAATCTGTCATCTCAGCTTCTCCTGCTAATGAGAACATTGCAGGTAGGCGTCTTTGATGAGATCCGAAATATCCAGCCAGGGCATGATGACTGCACGCACACCACATAACTGCCAAAACATGTCTATGTATTGATTACAATCTGGCTGCAGGAAGTGATATGTGATCGCCGAAGATCAGTTCTTGTTGCTTGATACTTAAACATATAATGCCTAGCAAAGAAAAGGCTGATTAAAACACACTAATCACACGAAAGATATCCAGACTTTCTATTTAAAGAGAATTGAAAGTATTATTCTTGGTTCCAGAATTTTGTTTTACAATTTATGAACCTTCTAGAGGCTCTAGAATGTATTATGAAAACTTAATCGAAGCTAGCAGAGTGGTGAAGATTTGTTGAAATATGGAAATTTTTTTCATTACGTTTCTTTTTTTTCAGGGACGAGGACAGAACTCAGGGAGGGCCTTGCGTGGCTAGGCAAGCGCTCTGCCACTGAGCTGAATCCTCAATCCCTCTTACGATTCTTGTTGATAGTTCCTGAAACCACAGTCCGGACCTCAGTCTTGCTAGAGATTATGTTGACATGGTCATCTGCACAGCCCCAGCAGCCCAGGGAGGCTACAGAGCAGGGGACATCTTGCTTCCCTACATCCTTGGCCTGTAACCTGCTTGGTGATGGTGGTACAGCCCCATCAACACGCCTTCCTGATGGCCTAGGGAGGTGGTACCTGTGTTCTCAGGATTGTCCATGGAACGGGCTTCTCTGGGGGAAATTCTCAGCCAAATAAGCTGTCCATTCTGGCATGCTCATAGTTCTCAACCTCTTCGCTTCTTCCTGTGCCGCGTGCCAGCATTTGAACAATGCTTCAAGTTGACCTCTTGTTTTTTTCTGGGTTTGTAAGAGCCACACCCGTCATAAGTTTTCCCCATTTGCGCAGTTTCCGGCTAGAAAGGTAAATCCTGTGAAATACCTCCAATTCAATAGAATCTTGCTTATCTAGCCTTATATTCCGGCACCTTTGAGCAAGCATCTTCAAGTTTGTATCCCAGGAGAACTCCCATGACTCCTGCTGCTCTTAGGGATATAGTTAATTCAGCATATAATCTCTCTCTGCCATTTTCAGACCCAGCATGTCCCCAGCTTGGCCATATCAAGATTAAACTTGCAGCCTGGAAAGCAGGTAGTAAGCGAGCAGCAACATCAGCCACCTGTCTGCAACGCGTCACCAATCTCCCAACAATCGCAGGAGGTAGGTATTATTTCCATTTAAGAAATGAAGATATTGAGACTTTGAGGGATTAAATAATTGGCTTAAGATCCCATGACTTCTCAACACCAGACACAGAGCAGGATGCTGGGCTGGGCTGGGGGACGTGAGCAGGAGTTTCTTCTGCTGAAGAAGGCATTGATGTGGTTTTTGGAAAAGTCTGGTTTTGGTCAACGGTAGGAAATTGAAGGAGTTTGTGAATAAGAAGGTGAAATTTAGTGGTAACAGTGAACTTCCAGATTATGCAGTGGAAATGAGCGTAGGGAGCACTGGGTAGGGATGGAATGGTCAATAATTGAACAGGAATAAGAGGAGGGAAAGATCCAGCTGAAGACAGGGCTTGAAAACCCAGGATTTGGGAAACTTTCCTTTTGACATTACTATTTATTTATTTATTTATTCATTCATTCATTTATTAATTAGAGAGAGAGAGATTCAATTTTATTTAGTTTTTCATAAGGTTCTCATTGCTCTGAGACTTTGTTGTGTACGTGGTGCTGGGGTTTGAACTCATGTACTCGTTCATGCCAGGCAAGCGCTGTAACTGCTGAGCCACTGCTCCAGCCCCATTTTCTATTTATTGAGGAACTGCAGCATAGAATATAAACCAATAGAAAAAATGGCATGTATTGATTACTTAATGCTATGTAATAAATCATCCCCAAACTTGGTGGCTTACAATAGGAGCTCATGTTTTCTCTCTGTCTCTGTGGATCAGGACTCTGGGGATGGTGCCACTGGGTCCTCCAGCTCAGAGATTCTCACAAGACTGCAATCAAGGTGCTTGCCAGGGCTGTGGTCATCTCAAAGTGGGGCAGGATCTGCTTCCAAGCTTACTCAACACGACTGTTGCCAGAATTTGGTTCTTAAAAAATTTAAAAAAAAAGTTTGGTTCCTGGCAGGCTGTGGGACTCAGGGCTTTGACCTCGGTTGGTAGCCTCTCAACAGGGCAACTCACAACAAAGTGGCTTGGGTTTACTAAGACAAACAAGTGAGAAAGAGCAAGGGAAGGCTAGCATGATGGAAGTCACAGTGCCAGGTGAAATATTACTTCCTCAACAAGTAGTTCTGGGTCAACTGTGATAGAAGAAAGTTGGATTCCTATCCTAGGCCATATACAAAATTGATCCAAGATGGATAAAAATAAATGTAAGGGCTAAAATTATTCAACTATTAGTAGAAAACAGAAGAGGAAGCTTTGTGACATTGAATTAGGCCATGGTTTCTCAGATATGACACCAGAGTATAAGCAACAAAAGAAAAAATAGGTACACTTAGCTTCACCAAGCTTCAAAACCTTTTGCATTTCAAGGGGCATCACCAGTGAAAAGACAATTTGAAGATGGGGAGAAAGCTTGCAAATCATATATCTGAAAATGAACTTGTATCAAAAATATATAAAGACTTCTTATAATTCAATAAAAAGACAAATAACCCAATTGAAATTCAGGCAAAATAATTTGAATAGACATTTCTTTAATCAAGATATGCAAATGATCAACACACACACACACACACACACATGAAAAGGTCAACTCATTAATCATTACAGAAACAAAACCATGGTAAACTACCATTTTATAACAACCAGAATAGCTACAATGAAAAAGAGGGTAAAATGTATTGTTGGAGAAATTGAATGCTTATACATATTTAGGGTGGGGATGTAAAATGGTATATCTGCTTTGGCAAACAGTGTGGGAATTTGTTCAAAAGTGAAACACAGATCTATCTATAGTAGGTACTACTAGTTCCACTCTTGAGTATATACCCAGGAGAATTGAAAACATATGTCCACATAAGAATTGTACAAGAATATTCCTAGCAGTATTATTATAGCCAAAATGTGAAAAAAACAAAATATTTATCAGCTGATCAAAGAATATGCAAAACGTTTACCATGTGTATAACCTTGGAATATTATTTAGCCATAAAAAGGAATGAAGCATACTATAACATTGAGAAACTCTCCAAACATGCTGAGTGAGAAGAGTCAAACCAAAGCCCACCACAGAGGGTCTAACTCTGTTTATATGAAATGTTCAGAACAGGGACCCAGGAAGTAGATTAGTGATGGCCAGGGTTGAGGGAAATGGGGAAATGAGAATAGCTGTTGATGTCTATGGGATTTCTTTAAGGGGTGAAGAAAACGTTCAAAAATAAATTGGGGTTATCAATGCACAACTTCGCAAATATTTTAAAAACAACTGAACCTTGCACATTAAAAGGAGAAGTTTGATGGCATGTGACTTATGCACTAAAGCAGTTAGTAAAAAATAAAAACCTCTCCCCATTTCACCTCTTTTGAGTCTTAAAATTCAATAGCAAACAGTTCGGATCATATTGTAGCTTACGCACTAACTCTGACCCATTCGACTTTAGCCACTGGCATTCTGTTACAGATTTCTGAGTTACTGTATTATATGCTGTTGAATGTGTCTGACGTGCCCTGTGATCAGCCCGACTGTGTATCATTCAGAGGATGCCGAGTTCCATTCAGCATGAACACACGGGCCAGGAAAAACCAAAATCCATTCTGCATCATTTCAGTGTTTCAAGTTAGAGTTTTCATTAGCATTTGGTTCCTAAAGATGAGCAATCTAACAAATGTAAATGCTGACGCTTGTCACCTAAAATCTAACCAAACTTCAAGTTCTAACAGTCAACCCCCTGGATTCTCAGTTCTTATTTTAAAAGTGGAAACAATCATTTCCTGGGCACAGGATCCGATGTGTTTGGTATATTTTAATGCAAGAGAGGTATAATGACAAAAATTAAAAATGCCCCCGAAGAGGAAATTATAGCACATGACAGCTTATTTTTTAATTTGGTAATTTTCTGCTAAGTTCAAAGCAGCTGGGGCAGAGTAGCAAGTAACAAAATAAGACAGATTTATGGAGCCCGCACATGGCAATATTTTCGTATAAAATTAGTCAAAATCATTATACTTGTAGATGAAGAAATGGATTCCAACAAACTTGTGTTTTTAAAAAAAGAGCAATCACATTTGGTTTCAGTGAACTGGAAGAACTGAGCAATTTATTGGATTAGCTGATCCCCAGCATTGTAACTCATAATAAAATTTGGAGAAATCTGCCAAGCACTGACTCTCAGAAGATTAGGATAATAATACATTGATTTTCAATAAGTAGAATTCAACCCATATTACAGTCTGTTCCCCTATCCAAGGCACTGAGGGGAAATAAGCCATTAGAAGAATTTTCCACTGAACTTTCTTTGTTTTGCCTTTATGTATTACTAAAATGTTTTGCTAAAGGATGAGGCAGTTATAAATGTGCTCCATTTTAAGAAAACCTAATAGGTAATACTTTAATTTTAAAATATAATAGAGAGGAGTGATTGAGTATGAGACAAACCTATGACTTGCTATGACATAAAGTAGCATATACACCTTGAATCTGGTCCTAGGACTCAAAAATCCAACTCAAAGAGGGGACCACTAGCCTAATCTAGGAGAATTCGAGTACCCAAATTGGATACAATCATAATCAACAAACCATTGGAAAAAGGAGTTCATGAGTTCACACAAAAAGTAAATAAATAATTAGGAGAGAAAGAAGGTCTCTTGCTGATAGGAATACTGAGGGCTAAGAGGTAGAGATCCGGAATTTGAAACTTACACCATTTTGCCACCATTGTGACACAGATTGAATCAGGTAATAGCAATCATTGAATTCTAAATATTGGAAGAATTTTAAATAAGAAGCAGAATATTTGTACGAACTTGGTGTCTCCCCTCACTTATCTATTAAAACAAAAAAAAAAAAAACCAATTATTAGACAGTGGGAGTCAGACCATACATTGTTGGCAACCTGACCAGGGATCCCAGTTGCCATCACCGTTGAGGGACAGATGGACATTGTGTGCCTCCAGGTGTGGTCAGCCCCAGAAGGACCAGATCACATAAGTGATGTTCTAGCCAATGTATAACCTCAATATAATCGGTTGGAAATATCAGACAGACTGCAAAGGACAATTTCCATTAGACAAAAGGAAAAGTGTTTTTCCAAGACGTCAATGTCATAAAAGAAAAAGAGAGACTGTGCAAATGTTTTAGATTTAAAGAAGTCAAAGTCAAAAATTAAGCATTAGTGAGGTTAGGGAAAAAAGGAAACTCGTGTATTCTTTTGGTGGGAATGTAAATTAGTACAGCCATTATGGAAAGAAGTGTGGAGGTTCCTCAAAAGATTAAAATAGAACTACCACATGGTTCAGCCCTTCCACTTCTGGGCATACGTATAAAGGAAATTAAACCAGTGTGTTGAAGAGACACCTGTGTTCCTGTGTTTATTACAGCTTTATTCACAATTGCCAGGATATGGGACCAACTTAAGTGTCAATCAGTGGATGAATGGATAAAAAACTTTGTGTGTGTGTGATTATATTGCGTATAATGTACACTTCAGATTTAAAAAAGGAGGGAAAGTTTGTCATTCATAATAACATGAATGGACCTGGAAGGTATTATGTGGAGAGAAAAAACACTCACAGAAACACAAGTACCACGTGACCTCACTTATATGTGCACTCTGGAAAGTCAACTTTGTGAAAGGGAATAGAAGAGATGCTATGAAGAGCTGGGGAAGAAGGATTTGGGAGATACTGATCAAAAGACATTAAGTTTTGTGCTGGAGCGGTGGCTCAGCAGTTATGGCACTTGCCTGGCATGTGCAAGTACACGAGTTCAAACCCCAGCACCACGTACACAACAGAGTCTCAGAGCAACGAAGGCCACATGGAAAACTAAATAAAATTGATTCTCTCTCTCTCTCTTTCTCACTGTCCCTCTCTCTTTAAATAAACAAGGACATCAAGTTTCAGTTATAGTGAATAAATTCAAGAGATCTGTTCTACATTGTGGTGACAACAGTCAATAATAAGGAAAAGTGAACAGGAAAAGATCAATGGAGCACGGCAAATAAATATAATATCTGACCACAGACTGGACCCACACGATACTGTTGGGTCAAGGGAAAAAAACTGAAATCCAAAGCATAGATTAGAGAAAAACATTTTCCATGGTTGACAACTCTTTGGTTACATAAAAGAATATTCCTACTCTCAGGAAATTCACAATGGAGTATTCACAGGTCAAAGGCCCTGATATGCTTACTTGATCATCATCTGGTTCAGAAAATAATGTACATAGAGCTAGATAGCAAGATACATAGATAAATACTATTAATCACAGAATAAATGGGGTAAAAATTTAAAGATAGGTGAATCTGAGTAAATGGCACATGGGTATTTTCATATTATTTTTGTCCCCACAATTTATTTGTAAATTTGAAGTTATTTCTAATTAAAATGTTAACAATGAATCATTGATCTGGGCAGTTTTTATTTCTGTTAAAAAGGAATTGTTTGCCTGGAAGAATCCAGTGAAGGAATCCTACTAGGGAAACCCGCCAGTACTTTTTTGTTTGTTTGTTTGTTTAAGAGAGAGTGAGAGAGTATCAGAAAGACAGAATCAATTTTTATTTATTTTTCCATTTGGCCTCTGTTTCTCCGACACTTAGTTGTGTGTGTGGTACTGGGTTTGAACCCTGGTCCTTGTGCTTGCCAGGCAGTGCTCTAACCATTGAGCAATTGCTCCTGCCCCCACCAGCACTTCTTAAATATAGTGACTCTGCAAATGAAATTTGGATGTGAGTCAGAGAAGGAAAGGCAAAAGACACATTTATTTCTCTTTAGGATTATCTGGTTGGAAGAAGAACAAACTTAACGTTAGCAAAAAAGAAAATTTACTGTAAGAACCAAGGAAATTTCATGCAACCCAACTGTGGGGAGTGCTAGGGACCTCATGAGAACTCCTACAACATCAGATATGTCCCTGTCTCCCTTCTCTCCCATGTAGTCAGCTCTAGTCAGAACTAGATGGTCACCAGGTAGAAAAATGAAGGTACTTCTTTAGCAAAATTCATTCAGGCATTTCCATATAAGAAGGCACGGGCTGTGCAGACATCCTGAATATTTTATTTTTTATGTCAAAATTAAAGGACAACTGTTGACCCTAGCTCTTTGACCAGCAACTTAATTAATTTGAATGAATCTATAATGAGTAATTTAAGGACAATATAAGATTACAGAGTGTTACTCTGGTGCTGATGTACTTCCATTTTCCTTTTGGAAAGATCATGTTGGCCCGGCAGGGAGAGTGGATTTGAGAGAAATGAAGGGCGAATGCAGAATGCAGTGTAGACGCTATTACCATAGTCTAAGCAAGACATGGTGACTTGGACCAGGAGAACAGTGTCAGTGGAAAATTTCACGGACTACAAGTGACAAAATTAATGTTGGATGGAAGGGAAATGACAGACAGAGGAGGTTTCCAGGGATGTCTTCAGGTTCCGGGTAGGAGTGAAGAGTCAAGCTATTTATGAAGAATGAAAACCATAGACTTTTTTTTCTCCCTACACCCTGAGAAATCTATTAATACACAAGAGGAACTCTTGAGTAACTAGGTACATGGGTTTGGGACTTGGGATCCTGAACTGATGTCGAGATACAATCCCGAGAACGGTTGATAAGAACATGGTATTTGAAGCCACAAGAATTTATACAGTAAGTTCCTAAGAAGGGAACCAGCGAGATGAGATGAGGACTTTGAACCAAACCCTGAAGAACTCCAACGTTGAAGGGTTGGACGGAGGGGAAAGATCTCCCATTAGAGACTGACAAGGGAGAGGTGGCGATGGAGGCTGGAAATGGGGAGGTCTCATGTCATGGAAGCCATCGGAGGGTCTCAAGGGGAGCCAGTGCCACTGTGTCATGCCGTGATAATGGCCAGGGAAGATGGACAGTCATCATTCTTGCCTGCTTCTTGCAGAGGAGACGTCTGTTAAGGCTCAGAGAGCTTAAAGGACTCACTCAGGATCATGGAGCAATAGGTGAGGCAGCTGGAATCCGGACTCGTGTTTCTCCGTGCTTCTGAGCACTGCCTCATTCATTTGTTCCATCCATATTTATTTCACATCAATTACCCGTGATGGAAACCAGAGGCAATGGGATGTATGCTGCTTGCACGGCCGGGAGCCCACGCTCCTTCAGTTGCAATTGTTACACATTGAAGGGTGCAACTGGTCAGTCAGCTTCCCATCACTATAACAAATTCCCGAGATGATGAACTTATGAAGAGAGAGGGTTTATTTTAGCTCATTGTTTGGGAGGATGAATCCAGTCAGAGCACTGGAAGAACCCAGTTCCTTGCTGCTCTGATCCCAAGGTCCCCATTTCCTTGCTGGCTGATAGTTGGGCTCCCTGTCCAGCTTCTAGAGGACTCCTGTAGTCCTCTGCTATGGGCTTTCTCCCAGGTCTTTCTCAACACTACAGCCTACCCTGATCAAAGCGGGGAGCAGGGCCCCTTGCACAGAATTACAATCTCCTTGACTTCTGTTCTGCTACCAGCAAGAGAAACGCCTCTGCTTTAGAGTGCTCATAGGATTAATTCCAACCCTCTTGCTATTTAACTTCTCACCATGTTCAGATGTTCTACCTGTACTCAAGGGCCAAGGGATTGGACTAGAAAAAGGGGCATGCCAGTCCTAGAAGTCTGTCTACCATGCACGCATAAAGCCCTCGATGCTTCCTTCTGTCCAAGCTCTCTTTCTCCCTTGCAAACATTCCTTCTTCAAAGAGGGAGGAGATTACATGTGGGTGAACAGTCCATGGACTTGACCTTCATATTGTCGACATCCCCAGCAAAAGAAAAAAGCCTCGTCTCTTTCCTTCCAAAGTGGCAAAACCTAAGACGATTCCTCAGCAAAGAGGGTGCACTGTGCTTCTCCACGGCTGGGAAGCTGAGAGGCTTTTCTGGGAGGAGGGACTGCTCTGGTCTGCATGTAGGCCACCCAGGAGGGAGCACATCCACGTGGGAATCTGAAGAAACCATGGCATTGAATTCTCCCACAGCTGCTTTGTTGCCTCTCCCAGTGAGATCAAGACCGACCGCTGTCCAGGAGACTGGTGATTAAGGGGGAAATAATGCTCTGTGGATGAGCAGCTCCGGGAGCCCTACTGCCCCACCTCCCAGCGAGATTTCAGCTTGCTGCTCTTTGAGTTGTACCAAGATGTCCTTCCTTTGGAGAAAGCAAAAGGAGAGACAGGGACACGAACAAAGCCATTAAGAAGGCCCTGGGCCTGGACTCTTGGCTCTCAGCATTGCAAAGGCTTTAAAAGGGCCAGGGAAGTGTGAGAGAAGATGAATGGAGAGCCCGTGACAGGCAGGCCCTGAGCTGCGAAATTGCAAACAGACTTGGCAACGCTGGCTCAGCAGCCCGACCGAATCTGCACGGCGCTCGGTGTGATAAGTCATGGGACGGCAGGCGCTGGCTTCACTGGAATGGGCCTTGGCATTCAAAAAATCACCATCTGCCTTTTTTCTCTTTTCTTTTTTTCTTGCTGTTTCAGACCTCCAGGGAGAGCCTCTGTTGTGTCTGTGTCATCGTGTGCCTCTTTTGTAGCAGAGGGGAATCTTGCCGCACAGTTGGAGGCTGTCTTGAAGTCCTGGAGAATGGAGAAAGGCGTTTGGATGAAAGGGCTTTGATAGAGTCAGGTCCGGGTTCAAATGCACATCCTGCCCTGCACGCTCTGGGTCATCAAATTTATCATTCTCATTCAGCTTCCCTGAGCCCCAGTGTCTCGTCTGGAAAATGGGGTATGAGTGGCAATGATGTGTACGAGTTATGAGAAGAAACTGACATCGGCCGAGTGTTTGATAAATAGTAGCATCTCAAATGCAGGTAATATCGTCCCATATTCAGCGGACCAGTCAGCTCCAGCTTGACACCTCTTCCTCCCGTTTTCTTCAAGGCTGGCAGAACTCGCCTCCCAATATGTGCAGGGAAAAGGCAAAAAATTTATTTTCCTAGCTTTTTGTATAATTAGACACAGCCATGCGACCTGATCCTGGTGCGAATCTTCCACAGTCACTTTGAAACTTTAAGGCGTGATATCAACCATCTACATGAGGGAAAATGAAAAGAAGGAAACTCCATGATCTCTCACATTGCAGAACTGATGAATCAATACTGGAACACCCTTCCTGGATTAGTCAGGATTATCTGACATACGCTGCGGAAACAAGCAAGCCCTAGTTTTTAGTGGCTTTTAAACATGAAAGAGTATTTTTTTGCTCCAGATTGCAGATAAATAGAACAACTTCCTCCTAAGCATTGCAGGCTTAAGAAGTTGGAATGTATCATGGAGGTATAAGTTGCATCAGAGGAACGAAAATACCTCTGGGATGTCTATGATAATCTTCTAAGTTGAGTTCTTATTTCCAGTTTGTTCATAATTGAATCTATTGGTGGACTGACTTCTCCAAAGTTCCTCTTTTTGCTCTTATTAGATAGATGTTATTATATCAATACTGGGTAATGAACATCCCCAGAAATGTGTTTCCCACTCATAGGTCTGTGATCAATGGGGACTGCAGAAGCTTGACGTCACAGGTGTATTGAATTCAAGTCTTCTCCAGGTAGCACTTTTTTTTTTTTTGATGAACCTTATCTGGCTGATGTTTCTCTCATGTCCAAAGAACAGAAGGAAAGGAAACCAACCCACAAGGGCACAGGGACATCTGTGCTGATGTTAATGGAGTTAGCATTTCATTGGTTAAGTCACGTCACACAGCCAACCCAAAGTAAAAATGACAGGTGTAAATATGCTGTCTCCTCTCCTGGGAGGCACTGCAAAGTCCTACGGCAAGGGATATAGGCATACAATTTTAACACAAATAGAAAGTAGGACTTGGCAACAGGCCTTCAATCTATCATACACATGCTATCATGTGTATCAATGTGTATCAATGCTCCTTCTGGCAAAATAAAGTTTAAGGTCCTAGGTTGGACATGTGATGGACCTTTTATATTCTGGCCTTTGATCTCTTTATCACCCCTTTCTCCTGCTCCTCCTTATTCAGATCTAATTGGTCTGTTTTATGAATTCATGATCATCATTGAGTTTCCATGTCACTGATTACTATTGCTGATTATATTCTTCCACTGGGAAAAGTAAGATCTTTCCATACTCCACCTAAAACCTAAGATGCCCTCCCATGCTTTTGGATGCTTCAAAATTCTACACCATCACATTTAAAAAAACCATTTGGGGCTTAGCAGTTGAAATCTTGGATATATGGTTTTTTTATGTCATGTAGGAGCATGCAGAATAAGTTGAACAATAGAATATATAACAATATGATAGGAATCTTAGTTTTTCTATAGAGGAATACCCACAGGCGTGCAAGTTATTGAAAAATAAAAAGCCACATGGAAATGATATGGAATAGCATTTTAATACAAAGAGGAAATAAGGATCGACAACAAACCTCCAACCTACCATACGCATGCCAGTCAACTGAGCACAACTGTCAGAGGCTGTCTTGCAAAAAAAAAAAGTTCCCAAATTGGACATGTGATACACCTGCATCTTAACTTCCTTGAGAGATGAACTTTTGCTGCTAGGAGCTCTTTCTCCATTATCCACGGGCGCTTGGAGTCAGATAATTGAAATAAAATGAAGTGTAAGCCTTCCTGTAGAACCTCAGGTGATTTAATTGATGGCGTATCATTTGGTTAAATAGTAACCTCTTTCCAAAAATAAAATAGATACCTGAGGTTAACAGAAGAAAAAGAAAATCTCCCTCTACAGAATTGAATAGTTAAGTTTCTGTAAGCTCCCAACACCTAGAATGCACACACACACACACACACACAAAAAAAAAACCAAAACAAATAATAAAAAAACTAAAAAGCAGAGCAGAGGGTTAGAAAATGTTAGTCCACCTCTGCTACTTTTATCTGTATCATGAAAACTGTGCCATGGGAAGGGTCTTTCCATATTCCATTGTGACATCTCAGTGTCTAGAAGCATTGAACTCCTCGGTTAGGCTGTGGAAACCTTGTCTATGCCCAGCATCAGTTGGTCAGCATTCAAATACTTCAAATGACAAAGACTGGGTCTAGTCACTCTTGGCAAGGGGGACAACATTCGACAGAGGGAGTTGAAGTTATCCCAGGGCAGCTGTCTTTGATAAGGAAGAGAATGTTGCTAAATGCTGCAGGATTGCTTAACCCTCAAGCAATTCGTGTTCCCCAGAGGCAAAGCAACAGAATGTATGCATCTCTCCCTCTCTCTGTACACAGTCATCCCTGGATATTCTCGGAGGAATGGTTTCAAGACCCCCACAGACAACATCTGCAGATGCTAAACATCCTTACAAAAGTGGTGTAGTATTTGCATTAAACCTAAGCACATCTTCCTGTCTGTGTTAAATCATTTCTGTATTATTTATAATACCTGTACAATGTAAAGGCTAGGCAAATAGTTGTAATGCTATACAGTTTAGGGTATAATGATAAGAATAAAAGGTCAGTTCATGTTCAATACAGGTGCAATTAAAGAGATTTTCAACTTCGATTTACCTCCATGAATCTGCATATTCCCTTTGGAGCTCATACTTCATTATTTCTGTGCTACCTTGGAGCACAGCAGCCTTGCCAAGGCTGGGAGATTGTCTGCTTGGGGTAAGCACAGGGAGCCATCCTCTGGGAGATCTTGCTGCATCCAATCCCAACCACTCAAGAGATTGTCTCGTGCCCTGAGAAGAGTGGACCTAAGGTCTTTTTGAGTGAATTTCCCTTCTCTCTGCCTAATCGCACAGCTTCCGTTCTACGCCCAGCAGATGGAGAATCTCTAGCACTGAGGGCTGCAAGCTCTCAGAAAATACAAACCAGACAGGAAATACCTGCTAGAAAGAGAGATGCAAGCAGACAAGCTGCCTTGCTGGAAGGAAGAAGGGGAAGAGAGTGAGGACTAATTGGAAAGAAGGTTTACATCATGTGGCACATGTTACATCTCAGTTGCATGCTGGCCTTTTCTGCTTTTTTTGTTTCCCCTGCTATCCTGAAGACGATGTCAGGTCTGAGTATTTTACTTCTCGCTCCGTAAGCATGATCATACATGTAGCAAGCCATCACGAGCAATCACAGAGTGACTGCATGCAGAGAAGAAACAAATTCAAGGATAGAAAGTAATTTAGAAATACAGCCATCACTACCCGCCCTAAAAAAATGACTTGGGGAAGTTTTACAGGATCTTACTTCTGGGCCTTGCACTAGGGGAGTTTGATTCAATAAGACTTGAGGTGGGACCCAGGAATCTGTATTTGCAGAACATACTAGGAATTTCCAGTTAAAGCATCACCTACAGAGATTAATAAATTTATTTTATGGAAGAAAATAATGAGCTCATGCAGGTTAAGTGACTTGATGTCAAAGATGACAAAAGAATACAGGATTGTTTTATACCACTTTTTATAAATATATTATTACTTTATAATAAAAAATAATGAAGACAGTATACAGTTATTCTAAAAAATTCAGTTCATTGGTGTGTAAGGTGAAAAGTCCTTTCTGCCCTTCACCTCTCAACCTCCTCTTTTTTTAAATCACCAACAGATAAGCATAAACTGTATTTCACAGATATTCTTTCAGATATTTTATATATAAATACAGAAATGCATATACATCTCTATATTTACTATAGATGGTCTCATACATAATTTGTTGTTTTATCCACTCAAAATGTTTTCAAATCATCACTTATGTTCTATTTAATTTCCTAAACAAATTCCTTTTTCAAGAAAGCATTTGGTAAGTGCCTATTTATCCTCTGATTGTTGTGTTTCTAATATAGACTGGCTTTTAAGCTACCTGTCCAGGTCTCCTGTCCATTTTTTTTTGTTTAATTTTCTATTTTGAAGTAATTTTATTTTTTTAGTTTTGCAGTGCTGAGGATTGAAACCAGGGCCTCCGGCATGTTAGGCAAGTGCTCTGCCACTGAGCTGCATTCCCAGCCCTGGAACTAATTTTAGATTTATAGGAAGGTTTTAATAGTACTAGAGAACTTCCATATATACTTCAGCTAATGTTAACATCTTAAATATTTGTAATTCAACGATTAAGCACAGAAAAATGACATCAGTACAATATTGTGAGCTAAACTACAGAGCATATTCAATTTTTAGCAGATTTCCCACTTCTTCTGTTTTCTGTTCAAGGATCCTATTCCGTATTTCACCTTGTACTTAGTTGTACTTTCTCTTTAGTTTTCTCCAATTTAAAGCAATTTCTGTTTCTACTTGTCTTTTATGATTTTGGCATTTTGAAGTGTGTCGATCAGCTGTTTGGTAGAATTTTCCTCCGTTTGGGCTTGCCTGACGATTTCTTATGTTTGGAGTGAAGTTACTTATTTTTTGGCAAAAATACCATAAAAATGATGCTGTCTTCCAAGTTCGTTTTATTAAGAGGTTCATGATGTTGACTTGTCTTGCTTCTGGTGATGTTGACCTCCATCGCTTGGCTAGGGTGGTGTCTGGTGACTTTATACGCTGTGAAATTACCACCTTACCTTTTGTAGTTTATACATATCTTGGACGGAAAGACTGTGACACCGTGTGATCCTGTTTGTCTTTGAACTTTTGCCCACGGAATTTCGCACTTGCCGATTTTTTCAAGTTTTTTAACAGGGTCATCTTTAGGGTGAAAGGTATTCTAATAACCCTTTTCCCAGACTATATATTTAATATATTTTATGATATGATTTTCAGTGACAGCAATGTGCAAGATATTGTGGGCTATCTTTTCTTTTGAACAGAAACTTTGCTGAGACAACTTAAGCAAAAACATTAAAAATAATGGCAGACACATATTCAGTGCTTTCTACAGACACCATACTGAGCACAGGCATTATCTTTGCATTTCAAGGACATACTAATCCTGTTAGCAGTTACTATGAAACCCATGTGACAGCTGAAAAATTTGATGCACAAAGGAAGAAACTCTAAACTTACCCTACTACAATATATTGGGGGTCCAACTTCTTTGACCCCAGAACCTAGTTTAACCCCAAGCAGATTTCTGTTCTGCCTTCTTGTAGTGTTCATGGAAATTAGTATCACAGAGTTCCTATAAAATTATTATTTGGAATTGATTTTATCAGCATTTTATATTGCTGTAACAAATATGACCATAAAAATTTTTCCTTTGGCTTCTCAGGAGCCTTCAGTATTTCATTTTCTTCTTGTAAAGATGGTTTCTGTCTAGCTAATGCCGTGTCCAACTGTGTCATCTGACTTTCTCCTTGTTAAATACTCATGCATGCATCATGATGACATATGTTAAAACAAACATCACCAGTTACTTCATGTCCCTCAAATCCTGCTAGAATGGCACAGTTTGGCACCCCTACCTGATTACTGTGATGGGAGCTAGGAAAGAACCCTGTGGAGGACTCTTCTGTCCCCCCAGGGAAGAAAAGACAGGTGGCAAGAAGGTACTTTATTAGTGCTAGGGTTGGGATAAGGCTTGAGTATGTCCCCTAAATTTTCTTGTGTTGGAAGCTTGACCCTCAGTGTGGTAACGGGAGGTGGGTCCTTCAAGGCGCAGGACTTAGTGGGAGATCCTGAGGTCAATTGGAAAGGGATTGTGGCACCCGGTCTTGTGGCTTTCTGTTTGGAGATGTGTTCTCCAGCTGCCACACACGCTCCCACCATGCCATGAACTTCATCAGAGCACTCAGACCTCCAGGAATATGAGCTAAGAAATATTTTCTCTTTATAAAGTTTGCTTGCCTCAGGCATTTTGTTATAGTAATGAAAAATAGACTAATACAGTTTTCTATGAGTGAAAGATAGTTCAAAATAATATGACTGTCTGGAGCCATAGGTCACCGACAGCCTAGCAAGCTTAAGGTCTTTGGTTCAATTCTCCAGCACCACAAAGCACAAACAAATCCTCAGAAACATGGCTTTAACAAGAAAGGAGATAATTTTTCTCCTACATGGGATGCTGAGGGCGAGTGTGTTAGCAACGACGTGGTAGCTCCACTCCAGGGACTCCCCCCAGAATCCTTCCAGGGTTCTGCTATTCTGTCCTTAAGATGCAACCTTTGCCTTCAGGATGCAGGACATAAATGTCCATGTTCTAGGCAGCAGATTAAAGATGATAGCAATGAGTTCATATGAGCCAATTCTTAGGGGAAGTTCTTACATCCCATTTTTCTTTCTATTTAAAGCTTTATTGAGGTATAATTGATATACAAAGAATTACACCTGCTCATTTTGTGCCATTGGATGAGCTTGGGCATATGCAGACACCCAAGATGCTGTCTCCACAATTAGAGTCACAGACACACCTAGCATCCCCCAATGACTTCTTGTGTCCCTCCTCTCTGTCTCATGATGCGAGACATTCTCTCTTAGAAAACAATGTCACATCATCATTTCTAGGCATTATGTTATACAGCAGACATTTGAACCTACTCATCTAGAAACATGTGTTTATACTAGAATGTGCCTTTGGGTTTGTCCTTTAGGTAACAGGACCAACATTGAATGAAAGGCACATGGGATTATGAATTATCTATTAGGGGTGTCCAGCTAACCATTCAATTGCTATTAAAGAAGAGGGAAATGTATAACATGAGGCCAATATCATAGTCTGTTAATGGATCACAGGAAAGGAAGTTAGTAAAGGAAGTCAGGGGAGATTATTCATTGAACACCAAGTATGGCCTGCACCGAAGGTTTTTATGTAATACACTCAGTATGTCAGGTCCCATGGGAGGCTGTATTGGGTTCATTTTACTTAAGATATGTTTGAAGCTCAGAAAAAAAAAAAAGTGTTCCTTGCCCAAGATCATATGGTAGATGGAAGAGTTGGATGTGAATGCAAGTCTGGTTGCCCCCTCGGATGTATTTTTCATTTTAAGCCAGGCTGCCTCTCTGGAGGGAACCCCAGACTCAGATCAGAAGACCTGGCTGTTGAAAAACTGCAGCACTGGGAGGAAGGGTGGGAGAGGGATTTTGCCATTGGGCCTTCTGCATGGAAAACACCTTATTCTCGAGGCAAAGTGTGTTCAACCAAGGAAAAAAATCGACAAGTTGCATTTACCAATTATATGAAGGGGTAAGAGAGAGGGAGCAGATGAAAGAGAAAGTTAAAGAGGTAACAAATTACTGGCTTATGACATTTTTAGACATAGATTCATTTTTTTACGCGGTGTATGCGGTGCTGGGGTTCAAACCCGCATACTTGTGCATGCCAGACAGGTGTGGCAACCTCTGAGTCACCACTCCAGCCCCATAGATTCATATTTTTTTCATAGATTCATATTAAAGGTAGTTTAGTAAGAAACGAAGCTCAAAAGCTACTCTGGACTTTGATTCCATATTAGTTTTGACCAATAAGGTTCTAGTAATGTAGCAGTAAGAGAGTTTTGGGAGAAAATAGTCATCATCACCAGGTTCACAGCTAAAAGGAGGAGCAATCTGACTATGGGGCTAGGAGTTGCTGGTTTAAAAACTTACATGTTCACATACTTGAAACCTTTTGCTTTGCAAACTCTAGTTTTTGTTCATTTGCGCTTCTTGTATATGGACAGCATGGCCTATAAAGGCCGGCAGAAGTTCTAGTTGAACGCATTGCATCTTCAAATTTCTGTCTTTAACAACTGTTTTTCAAGTTTTAATTTTAAAAAAGTATCAGATTGTTTTACTCTTTCTTACTGTGGTAAAACATGCATAATAAAATCTCACAATTCAATCATGTTTAAGTGTAAGGAGCGGTGACATCAAGTCCATTCATAATACGCAGTAATTGTCACGTTGCTCATTTTCAGTTCATCATACCAAACAGAACCTTTGCATCCTATCAACTATAACTAGTTCTCCTTCCCGAATTCTGATAACCTTTAGTCTGCCTTTTCCTCTGTGGGTTTGCCTATTCCATGTTCCTTATTGAAGTATAGTTCCGAGGTGTTTGTCCTTTTGTGTCTTCAAATGCCAAAATTTTATTTTTCTTATGGCTGAATAAAACCCCATTGTGTATATACACCACATTTTTCTTTATTCATTCATCTGTTGATGGACACCTAGGCTAGTCCCATAGTTTGGCTCTTGTGAATGTGCTGCTCTAAACCTAGGCATGAATCTATATCACTGAAGTAAGATGACTTTAGTTCTTTAGGGCAAATACCAAGAAGTGTATAGCTGGGTTGTATGGTAGCTCCATGCCTAGTCTTTTGAGGAAACTTCAGACTGATTTCAATAGCAATTATAATAATTTGCAATCCCACCAACACTGTAAAAGTGTTCCTTTTTCACCACATCCTTTCCAGCATTTATTATTATTTGCATTCTTGATGATTGCTGTTCTGACTGGTGGGAGGTGAAATCTCTGTAGTTTGGATTTGCATTTCCCTGATTGCTAATGATGTTGAACATTTTTTCATGTCTTTCTTGGCCATTTGTGTTTCTTCTTTTGAGAGCTGTCTGCTTAGATGCTCTTCCCAAATTCCGAGTGATAGATAAGTATTACCTCATGGTTAAGGATTTTGTGGGCAGTTTGTTATTTAATCTTTGGTATTATTATGATTTCCATCTTGCAGATGAGAAATTGAGATGTAGCGGAATATCTGAAACACAGTAAGAAAACAAAGCTTCATTTTTATTACATTACCATTTTTGATTCTATAACTCAAATGTCACTTTAATCAGCAAACGAGACAAAGAAGAAAGGATCCCTTATCAGACTTGCATCTGTAATGAAAGTGGAAGGAAAAACTAATGCTAGTTAAAAGACTGTGGTTTCAAATATCTCAACATTTTTAATTTTGGCAAAATAATTACAGCACAAGTATAGGATGTGGGAATCCTGGCCAGACCGAAGTGGACCACAAATTTTTTATGAGCCAGCAGTGTGATGTGGTTACTCTCTTGCAATGTCCAGTATCGTTTAAAGAAGGGATACGTCCAGAAGCTGGGCAGACTCCTCGGTCAGATCATATGTGTTCCTTGGAAGGATCAAAGAACTTAATGAGAGATGTTGCTTAAGTAGGAAGCTACTAGAGGACTTTCAGAAGGGTAAAACATTCGGAGAGCCCTGATGCATAAGGAATGCTTGAGGACACTAGTGTTTATTCGTCTGGGCATTCTTGAGCTTCAGAATCAAACAGACCTGACCTGAATCTCTAGTCCTCCGCTCTGGAGCTTTGTAAACACAGACAACCTAATCCACGTGCTTCAGTCCCCTTGTCTTTAAAGGGAGGGATACTAACTCATGCCCTCATTCTAAACATCCTAAAATGTTCGCAATAAGTGGCTAAGTGCTAAATATCTAGCATACACTGACTTCGTCATAAATATCAGTTTCATTCTTTTGAATATATTGAGAGTGATCATGCAAGGAATTGACTCCTCCTTACCCTATCTGAAGATGGAAGCACCATTGGGTAGTCGTTACATGGGAGAATATTTTAGTTTGGTATTAAAACTATCCTTCTAATAATCCAATTGTCTTAGAAAATGCAAATACCTCAAAAATATGTCCCCTGCCTAGAACTTGTTCAGCCAGTCCTGTGCCTGACAGGTATCACAAGCGAAATGTGGCCAAAGCATAATTCTTGAGCTATCTACGTTGCCTACAAACCTGATCATTGCCCAGCTTTCCACAGCCCAGAGAACAGTACCACCAACTGCACGGGTGTCCAAAGCAAGTGTTTTGGAGTTGTCTGCCATTCTTGCTCTTCCTCTTCTCTCCTTACTCCTTGCCACACATTTGAAACGAGTTAGTGAGGTCAGCCCGTACCCCAAGGATACTGCTGATCCATCCACTTCTCTCCATCTCCTGAGCAACTGGCACAGTCTAAACTATCAAAATCTTTTCCTGATCTACCACAATAGTCTTAAAATTCGTCTCTTTGCTGTACTTGTGCTGCTTTCAAGTTCATTACACATGCTTAATCAATAATTTTTGTAGTCTTGACAGATAGAAAATTGCCCAGGATTTTTTTTTAAAGAGAGAGGGACAGTGAGAGAGAAAGAGACAGAGAAAATCAATTTTTATTTAGTTTTTCATGTGGCTTTCGTTGCTCCAGTACTCCGCTGTGTATACGGTGCTGGGGTTTGAACCTGTGTACTTATAACAACAGAACCACAGCTTCAGCGCCCCCAGGATGGTTTTGTTTTCTTAAGGTGTCTAATCATGGCCCTTTAATAAAAAAAGAAAGAAAAAAAAATCTACTACGTGTGCTTAACACATAAGATGTGGGTGTGTGAACCTGTGAAAAAGAGATGGGGGGAAGGGGACCTAAAACGGTACATTCCAATACACTCCAAACTGTTATCATTTGTGACTACTGGGATTAGGATAGGAATGGGCAAGTTTTTTTTCATTTTTATTTTTAAATTTTTGTTTGACTCAGAATATAATTTTTTCACTCTAAAAAAAAATGCCTAATAGCTTCCATTGCTCTCAGGACAGAGCTGATTTTCACCAGTCTACAAAGCACCGTGTTGAGGTCATCTGTCCACCATTCCAACCTGTCACAACAACTTGCAGTCATTGTGTCCTTCTTTTACTAGGCCATGCTGCTGCCCAGGCCCATCTCTACTGTTCCTTCTGTTATCCCTGAGCACTGGTGTCACCCCATATGAGAGGCTATTCTTGAGTCTCCAGTCCTTAGTCTAATTTCTCTAACAATGTAATCTAACACTTCCAAATGTACTTAGTACTATCTTCCCATTTCCCTATTTATTAATATATTACCTTCACCCACAGAGAACCTTAAAAGATATATTTAACACACAGATGCCTGAACAATGGGATTAAATTCCCCATAAAAGAGGGGATTCCTTGGCAATGAAAATATACAAGTACGATTGCTTTGTGAGTATCTAGTAACAGATGTTATGGAAAGGATTTTTGCCCTGGTCAGTGATCTACTTGATGATTCCTTGAATATCCCCCACCTCTTTTTTCTTTAAAGAGAGAGGGAGAGAGTGAAAGAGAGGAAACAGAGAGAATCAATTTTATATATCTTTTCATCCGGCCTTTGTTTCTCCCATACTTAGTTGTGTACATGGTGCTGGGGTTTGAACCTGGGTCCTCACACATGCTGGACAAGTGCTTCAACTGCTGAGCCACCACTCCAGCCCCTTGAATTTCTCTTAATCAACGATTTTTATGCTGTTATTTATAATTTCCATCTTCAGGTTCAAAGTCATTTTAAGTATGAAGAAATCAATGATTTGTTTTGCATTTTTTTTAAGAACAAGGGAAAAAAGGGAGGAAGAATGGAAGAAGAAAAGTTGTTGTAGGACAAGTTTGGAAATGGATGTACCGAAACACAAAATCCATTCATTAGTTATTTTCATGAGTTGTTTTTAGTTGATAGACCTGAGAAAAATATCACAGACTTGTAAGCACTCGCAGGTACGAATATCCTCCCACACATAAGCTTCTACCAAGTGCAATTTCTCACTATGTTTTTCTCAAATGTTGGAATTTGTGTTTTTCTATAAAAATAAAATAACAAGAGAGTCATTCTCTTCCATGGACTTCATCTGTTCCTTGTTTCAACTGGATAAATATTATTTACATGTCGTGGGTTTCTGACCCCTACTGGTGGAGACCAAATCGATTACCCGTGAGTCGCTCAATTTGCAATCATTTAAAATTCCAGGCTCTCTCTGGCTCAGAAAAAGAACAATGGAAACTTGTCACAGTCGTCTGTCTTGGTTTATTTCTTTTCCTTCTATTTTCCCTGTTCTTCTTCACCATTTTCTCTTTTTCCCTTTTCTTCAATTCTCAGGAGTCCCTGAGGGTAACTCAGATCCTCTTTCAATTTCCACCCCTTTTTTTGGTCACCACATTAAAACACCAGATCTTTCCAAGAATGCTTCAAATTTACTGCATTAGTCAGACAGAGTCCACTGCATGCAGGTGTCCCAATGACATAGAATGGAGATGGGGGTCCAAGGAAAGTGACCGTCACATGGGCCACATGTGGTTTCTCTACCGAGTGGCAACATCTCTCACCCGCTATCCCAGCACTGCTCTGAGGACAACCGATCTGTCTTTAATCTACTCTGACCACAGAGCAAATGTTTTGAATAAAATCTCTGCAAGAGTGAGTCACTACTCTTCTGGCTTTTATATGACAATCGAGGAGTGATGGTTTACTTTGCCTGAGTAACAAAATTAATATAAGAGAAACATTTTTGTTATGTGGTATCTTAAAAATTTTTTTTTTTCCTAAAAGAAAGAAGAGACATATGGGTCTGAGCAGTGAAATTTGGATGAAAAAGTTCCACTTGACACGAGGAAACTAATGAAAAAATGTAGTAAATTTTCTTGGCAGCGAAGGGTCAAAAAAAAAAAGCTCACAGGAAGAAGCAGAAAAAGACACTTTCGCTGAACTGCCGCAGTGGCTTTAAAAAGGCCCTTATCTAAGGTCCCCGTCACTAAGAAGTTTCATTTATGTTGTCAGATTTTCATTTTTTATTTTGTTTTATTTTTTGATGGTTACTTTTTTCTTTTTTTAATTGGTGCATTATAGTTTTGCACATTGAAGGGGTTTTTGAATGGGATGGATTAAACACTTCTGAGTCTACGTGGCGCTGTGTGTTCGGTAGAGCATGCAGGACAGGAAAGGAAGGTGTTGGAGTTTATGCGTGTCTCTTTAGGGGGCTGGTGCTCTGGTAAACCTGGGCTTGTTAGTGGAGGAGTCCAAACGTCCACCTTCTGTAGAATCAGCTCAGTTTCCGTGAGTTCTGAAGCCAAAGCCAAATGCTCTACATCTAAGGAAAGAGGTGTGCTCTGTAGCATTCCGTACCATTCTGAAGCAAGAAGTAGTCCACTATTCTAGTAATATTCTGTGATTCTACTCTAGAAATAGACTAGCATTCTGCTGCTTCAGAATAGTAAAGTACTGTGAAGGCTTCATGGATCACTTAGGAGCAAACTCCTGGTGCAGAGCTAATGCGGCAGCTGCTGGATTGAATCTGATTCCAACAGGAAAGGCAGTTGCGTTGGGCCCCATTGAGGCAGACCCAGGAAGGGTCAAAGACAGCCGAGATGCTCCTGTGTAAGAAAGCAGAGGTTTAAGATGGGCGTGGTGGTGCCCACCTATAATCCCAGCAACTCAGGAGGCTGAGACAGAAGGATCACAAGTTTGAGGCTAGCCTCAGCAACTTGGTGAGACCCTAAGCAACTTAGAGAGACCCTGTCTCAAAATAAAAATAAAAAGGACTGAGGATGAGGCTCAGTGGTTAAGCACCCCTGAGTTCAATCCCTGGTATCAATCAATCAATCAATCAATCAAATAAAAAGCAAAAAAAGAAAGCAGAGGTTTGGAGGAGTATGCTTCCACCTGCAGCTGTGGGTGGGCTCCACTTCTTCCTATTATCTGCAGTGCCATCTGGGCAAGCTGACTTTCCTTTCAGAGGCGCATTGTCCACATCTTGGAAAGGGGCTAAACATTCCTCCACACAGTAGGATAAAAATGGTGGCATATTTCTGGCACATAGTCAGTGTTCAGTTAATGACTCAGTAGCTGTTGTTCTGTTTATCATATAACACGTCTGAGAACTTCTTTCAAGAGTCCTTAGTCTTTCTTGTACCTGGTACAATACCAACAAGACACTTTTCCTTCTTCCACTCAGGGCTCAGGATGGGGTGGTTTTTAAGTGAGAGAACTTTGGTTTTGAAACTGATGAAATTTTTACTCTACGAATTCAAAGGGAAACAATTATATTATTATTTTTACAAGATTTCAGTTAACTTTGACTCTCAGTTTGAGTCCTTAGCTCAGTAGGGAATAGAACCTCAGTCACAATTGGGGTTCCTAAAAGAAAGTCTTGGTGTATTGGGTAGTGCAGAATAATGTGAGACTGACCCTAGCAGTTTGGTGGCTTCTCTGCCAGTTTGGACATTGTCCTCTGCCAAGATGGTGACCTCTAGAATTGGAGTCCAGTCATCCATTCTGCCTATTGACATCTGTTTTTTTTTTTTCTTGGAAGTTGAAAAGAAACAGGTGGAGGATTCCTACAATTTATAGGACTGAAAGGGCTCTATCACATCCCTGGCTTTGGTGAAGTATATTCTTCCTCTTTTGTCTCTACTATTAATACTTCATTTTATCCACTACCCTCCTTAAGTCTTTTGCCCCATGAGAAGAACACCTTCTATGTTTTACTCCAAAGATTTAGGATTTTGAAAACACATGTCAGAAGAGTCAAGTCATTCTCATACAAGGTCGAATTTTGCCCTGTCACCCAAACTCCATCAGGCAGGAGAACAGAGAAGTTTGACTATTTTCTTATAGAAAGAAATACAGAAAAAACACACTTTTTGATTATGGCAAATTAACTTGTCCTTTGCCAAATTTTAGAGTGAGTGAAAGGGGCATTTGGAAGTGTTGTTTTCAATGTACTTTTCATAGTTTTAAAATGGGTAGACACATTCCTTGCTTAGGATTGGGAATGGGTAGTTGGAGAAGGGATCTCAGTCTTGGATTTCTTTTAGTAAGCTTTTTTTTTTCTTTTTAAATTTCAGAATAGGTTTGCATTTACAAAAACTCTGAAGGCAGCACCGAAGTTTCCAAGCACAGCACACATCACTTTCTCTTGTTATGAACGTCTCACTTCAGCATGGTGCATTCGCCACAACCAGCAGATAAGAATATTGATATATTATCACCAACTAAAGTGGAAGCACTACCCAGTATTTTTAAGCTGCTTTTCTCACAGTTATGCAGAGGTTATAGGATTTGGGGGAGGAAGCTCACAGAGGTACTGGGCTATTCTCACCAAATCACCTGAAGGGCACGTGCTGTTTATCAACACAACTCATCCCTGATGCTAACCTTGATCACCTGGACGAGATGAAGTCCATGAGAATTCTCAACCGTAATGTAATGCTTTTATCTCCAGTTCCCATTTTGTGCTCTTGAGAGGATGGCAACAGGTGTAATTCACACTTGTGAGATGGGGAATCACATTCTGTCTCCTTGAGAGGTGAAATATCTTCATAAATTGTTTGGAATTCTTCTGTACAGGAGATGCATCAATTACACCTTATGTTTTAGTCAACTTTTTCATTGCTGTGACTAAAAGACCTGGCAAGAACAATTTTAAGAGGAAAAGTTTATTTTGGGACTCATGGTTTCAGAGGTCTTAGTGCATAGTAGGCGGCTCCATTCCTTGGGGCTCAAGGTGAGGCTGAACATCATGGCAGAAGAGTGTGGTGGAGGAAAGTGGGTCAAGGCCTGGCTCCCGGAAGCAGAGAAGCTCCACTCCAGATACAATATGTATACCCTCAAGGCACGCCCCCAAAGACCCGCCTTCTGCAGCCACACCCCACCAGCTTTCAGTTAACAGTTAGTCCCTATCATGGGGTTAACTCCCTGATTGGGTTAAGGCTCATACAACCCAGTCATTTCACCTCAGCATTTCTGCATTGTCACACATGAACTTTTTGGGGACACCTCACATTCAAACTAGAACACTTTATCTCTTTATCTATTATTTGCTGTGATATTGTGATTTATAATGAGAAATGCTGTCTTGATCTTTATCCCTATTTTCTGGCCCAGAGCTCCTACTAGCCTTGGAATCTTGAAGGTGATAAGTGTCTTCTGCGCCTCAACGAGATGACGGATGGCTGACGGTTCCTGGACAGCCACAGAGTGGACACCGATTGACAGGAAAGCAAGAAAACAATTAGATTTTGGCATTTTCAAGGCAGAGACAGGGCTGATGGTCAACTTGGTCACCGGTGGCCAACAATTTGATCAATCATTGACTATAAACCAAAGCTTCCATAGAACCCTAAAAGGCCATTGTTCAGAGAGCTCCTGAGTCAGTGGACATGGGTTGTGCGTTTGGAGAAAGGCCTGATGCTCCATGGTCCTCCCTCCAGACAACCTGTTCCATGCAGCCCTCCCTGAGTTTCATCCTTTGCAACAAACTAGTAATCTAGTAAATTTGGAGAGCCATTCTAGAGGATGAATGGATCTCAGGAGGGGTCATGGTGCCTCTTATTTGTAGTCAAATCAGACAGAAGTTTGAATAATGAGGGGACCCACAGCTTGTGGTTGGTGTCTGAAGTCAGGGAAGTCATAAGGGACTGAGTTCCCAACCTATGGGGTCTGAGTTAACTCCAGGTACATCGTATCCAAATGGAATTGATTTGAAGGACACCGATTGGGGTCCCCATAGGCTGAAAAATTACTTGGTGTGGGAAATACCCCACATATCCGTTGTCAGAAGTGTACATCCACGCACTGAAGTTCGAAATGGGAGTGTACACCCACCTATCGAAGTTATGGGGGTGTACACCCACCTATTGAAGTTCGAAAAACCTTATATTTGTTTATTCATTCATTCTTTATATTGGTATGAACACATGGCTACTTATTGTACATGTTAGGGTAAAATCCAATATAGATTTTGCTAAAATGGTTCAGATTTTACATTTAACAAAATTTCCCATGCCTTTTCCTCAATGTCCAAAGCATTGCCTTCGTTTCTGAAAATAAAATGTACAAATACTTTTAAGATTGATGAATTCTAATTTCTGTAAGCACACCTCAGGCCAGGTGATTTTTAGGACTGAGGAAAGTAAATAAACAAGTGTTGCCAAATTTAGATTGTGCCATGAACTGTGCATTTGAAGCTTGAACTTGAGGTAACCTCTTAAGATTTTCAAGTAGGGACTGGAGCAGTGGCTCGGTGGTTACGGCGCTTGCCTGGCATGCGCAAGTACACGGGTTCAGACCCCAGCACCATGTACACAACTAAGTGTTGGAGCAACGAAAGCCATGTGAAAAACTCAATAAAAACTGATTCTCTCTCTCACTGTCCTTCTCTCTAAAAAAAAAAAAGATTTTCAAGTAATTTGTTTACTTTTAGCAGATGACTACTTCCTGTTTTCACAAAGAAAAAAAATATTATGAAATATCAGATGGCCCTAAAGCACAATATTTGGTTGATAGAAGTTTAGAAGTGCAGATTAAGATGGATTTGATTTCCTACAAAATACACACAAATTGTGAAATTAAAGTGTAAGATAGGACTCAAGGCATAGCCTGTTTTGTGTCTTTTATTTTCCTCACAAAACTTTGAAAACTGATTCAAGATATTTGATCATTACTAAAATCATACTGTGAATATCATCTGATAAGTTTTTACATTGTCCTCTTAACCTCAATTCCCATAATGCTTCAAGGTTTCAATAAAATTGTGGCCCAGGGTCATCAATAGGTAAGTTCCAGAAATAGGTTGTTACCTGGTACTCCATACTGATCAGGTGTGTTAAGTTTTTGTTTTTGTTTTTTTGAAGAGAGAAGGACAGTGAGAGGGAGAGAGAGAGAAAGAGAGAGAGAGAAAAATCAATTTTTATTGAGTCTTTCGTATGGTTTTCGTTGCTCAGACACTTAGTTGTGTACATGGGTGCTGGGGTTTGAACCTGTGTATTCATGCATGCCAGGCAAGTGTCATAACCACTGGGCCACCGCTCCAACCCCATGTGTTAAGTTTTATATGTAGATTCTTCTGGCTTCTTGTTCTGCCTACAACAGTGCAGTACAAGCCTATCTTCACCACTGATTACAAATAAAAAATTTGGAAAAAAAACAAGAAAATCAACTATCAACTTTTGTTTACTTTGTAAATAAAACTAGAGTGTTGTGCAACGGAGGAAAACATTGGAGGAGGAGTGGCTTGGGAGGAATTGTGTGTTTTTTTTTTATCATTTCCTTTTTTTATTCTTGTCTTCTGTGTTCTGAACTGCGAGTGGTTGGTGTGGGAAGTGGAAACTCTAATAGGGATCCCATGTATCTAAATCAAGAGCGTAAAAAATTCCATCCCTATGGTCTGAACAGTGGAGAGGGATGCCTATCTTCTTCCTGCCTTGCTGGGTTTTCTTTCCTCCCTCTCTCCTTTCTTCCTATTTACCTCTCTCTTTCTTTTTCTTTTATCATCTTCCCCCTTCCTTCTTCCTCTTCTCTCCTCCTCTCCTTTTTTCTTTCTCTCTCTTTTCTTGCCCTGGTTCCTCTTCTCTTTCACAGAGAGGCCTCACAGGGCCAGTGCAGAGATTAAGCGGAAGGGAGACCCTGTCTTTCTGATCCGATCCACCAGAACGAAGAGGCCTATGAGCATGTGACTCTGGGGACATCACAGAATGGCGACTGCTGGCAAAAAGAGCCCCTACTTCTGCGACTGGACACACACAAATCCGAGGCTCACTTCTGAGCAGCACATTTTTAAGACAGACGGAAACAAGCATAGCAAAGAGTTTGAGAACTGAGCTATGATTTAAACCATGGTCCAAGTTTCAGGCTAAGACCTGAGCAGCATAGCACAGCCTTTGAAAACAGAATTAAGTTTAGAACTAGCAAACCTAAAAAATGAGGCTGAGCATGTGTTAAAAACCTACCTGCATCAGGTGTTTGCTAAAACAAGCAAATTAGCACCCAGGGCGATGTTCCGCAGGGCCTAGAGTTGACACAAGATAATGTTCAAAATGTCCAGAATATAATTCAAAATAAATCCATCTAGAAAGAAGCAGAAACATGTGACGAATTCTCGAGGAATAACATAACTAACAGGTGAATCTCTAGTTTGAATAGATGTGAGAAATATCAGGCTAAGAATGGATAATCACACTTGAAATGGGTAGAAAGAAGTTCTAATCAAAGAAACAGAAATGATAATAAAGCAAATGGAAATTTTATAATTGTAAAATAGAATATCTTGACTATAAACACCACTGGATAGAACCAATACAAGAATGGCAAAGAGAAAGAAAAGACTGAATTTAGTTAGAAGAGAATTATTCAACACAAGAACAGGGGGAAAAAACAAATTAAGGAAGAAATTGAGCCTCTGACAACGTCCGAAGTTTTAACATATCATTGGAGCTTTAGAATGATAGGAATGAGGTAGAAAGAGAAAATGTGTATAAGGGAATTATGGATTAAAACTTTCCAAATATGGGGGAGGACAAAAGTTTTCAAAGTTCAGCAAACCCCAATTGGATAAACACAAAAAAATCCAGGCTCAGACACATCATAACAAAAATGCCGAAAAGCAAGGATAAGAAAAACATCTTGAAAGAAGTTAGCGAAAAATGCTGCCTTACGTACATGACAGAATGTGATCTGGATTAGCAAAAATCACTGAGAGCAGAAGACAGCGCCGTATGTGGTTCAAGTGCTGAAAGAAGACAAAAGCCAAAACCCTGTCAATTTGAAGCCTGTATCCAGGGAAACTATTGTCTTGGATTGTTTTCTGCTGTGATTACAGAGTACACGGGACTGGGGGATTCGCAAAGAAGAGACATTTGTCTCTCCTAGTTCTAGAGGCTGGGAAGTCCAAGTTTGGGGCTGCATTTAGTGAGGGCCACAGTGCTGCATTCTAACAGGGCAGAAGGCATCCTCTGGCCTGGGAGCTCCTGCAAGGCAGAGGATGGGAGCTAAACCAAACCTTTGCTCAGAGCCTGCTGCACCAACCTGGCACTAATGCTCATGAGGGGCAGAGCCTCAGGACCTCACCTCCTCCAACCTCACCTCACTACTACTGCAACGGCAATCACACTGCAACACGAGTCCCCACGGGACGTTCAAACCATGGCACATCCTTTACACACGAAGGCAAACGGAAGACTTCCAATGAGGGACCCAGAAGGAAATGCATCACTTAACAAACCTGCTCCGAAATCAATGCTGAATAAAGTTCTGTAAGATGAAGGGAGGCAGCAAAGGGTGAGCAACCAAAGAGGGAAAGTGGGAAATATCTAGGTAAACATTAAACGGATTTTCCCTCTTGTTGAGTTGTTTCAGGTGTGTGTTGCTGTTGAAAAGAATTACAACATTTTCAGATGCCCCTTTTAATGTATGTGATGTCCTGCCTTTGACATATATAACATAAAGGAGGAGGGCAAAGACATCTATACATTAGAAAAGCTTTCCACACGTTACTTGAAATATCAAAATATTAACTCTAGTTAGACCATGAAAGGTTATATATAATATGTATTCATACATACTTGGTAGTATTTAGGGAAACCATTACATAAACTCATACAAAGAGATATAAATAAAAAGCAACTGGATAAACTGAAGTAAAATGTTATGGTATTCAAATAATTTTTAAAAGGCAAGAAAGGAAAACAAAAAAATGGCAGGGAAAAGACAAAACAAGCAACGAAATAGAAGACCTAAATTCAATCATATCAATAATCAAATAAAATGTAATTGATCTAAAGAAATTAGGTAACAGAGATTATCATATTGAATTAAAATGGAAATGATTTCAACCATATGGTACCCGTAAGAAATCTACTTTAAATATAAAGACATATGTAGATAGGTTAGAAGCAAAAGGAGGGAAATACATGCATTCTAATCTTCCTAGAAAATGCAATAACAAGCAGACAAAAAACTAGAAAGTCCGTGTAACTCCTAACCTACTGCCAATCAGCTTACCTACGCTTGTTGAACACCCCCCCAACAAAAGCAGAAAACACGTTATTTTTCAAGGGCAAATGGAATTGTCACCAAGATAAACCAAGATGGACCATAAAATAAGTTTTAACAAGTTTTAAAATAACTTAAAGTCAATCTGGGTTCTGTGATCACAATGGACTTAAATTAGAAACCAATACAGGAAAGTGCCAGATCAAAAAGTAATTTACAAAGAAAATAAGAGGCTAATTTAAGTACAATTAAAAGGAAAACGCATTTGTTCAGGGAGAAACTTATTCCTATATTAGAAATGAAGAATATCTTCAATAAATATCTCAAGCTTCTAGCTTAAAAAATAAGAACAAACTAAAGCCAATTGAAGCAGAAGAAAGAAAATAATGATTAGGGTGGAACACAGTGAAGTGGAAAACTTAAAAACATCACAGAAAAATCAATAAAATGAAAGATTAATTCGTTGAAGGGATCAAGAATTTGAGAAACCCTTAGCTAATGACTAATAAAAAAAGAGAAAAATATCATCAAAATCAGGAACAAAAGAAAGGTTATCATTACCAACTTTACAGAAAATAAATGATTATTAAGAAACGCTATGAATACCACACCACCAAAAACTTGACATTTTTTTATTTTTAAGTTAATTTTATTCTGCTTATTTAAGATGCATGTGTTAGTCAACTGTCTATTGCTTTTTCAAATATCAGAGATAAATCAGCTTAAAAAGAGGCAGTTTTACTCTGGCTCATGACATCACAGGGTCCTGTTACTTTGGGCTTGTGGTGGCACCATACATCAGGGTGGGAGGACGTGTTGGAGGAGGCCTGTTCATCTCATGGTGGACAGAAAGCAAAAGAGCGAGGAAGGGTCTGGGTTCCTGTTATGGTTTGGATGTGGGATGTTCCGCAAAGCCTCATGTACTCGACAATGCAAGAAGGTTCAGAGGTGAAATGATTGGGTTATGCCTGATAGGTGTACTAGTTACTAGTTTAGTTACTCGTTGGTAACTGAAGCTAGCAGGGTATGGTTGGGGGAGCATCTTTGGGTTGTATATTTTGTATCTGGTGAGTGGAGTCCCTCTCCCCTACCTGATCATGTCCCGAGCTGCTTTCCTTTACCGCACTCTTCAGCCATGATGTACAGCCTCACTTGGAGCCCCAAGGAATGGAGCTGGCCCTCTACCGACTGAGATCTCTGAAACTGTGAGGACCAAATAGACTTTTCTTTCTCCAAAATTTTCTTGTCCAATCTTTTAGTCACAGCAGTGAAAAAAGCTGATTAGAACAGTTCCCAATATCCTCTTCAAGGGCACTCCCCCAGTGGCCTAACTTCTTCTGACTAGACCATACCCCCTAAAGGTTCCTCCCAGTAGTAGCATAGGGTGGGGATCAAACCTTGAGCACATGAGCCTTTGGGAGACATGCCCGGCCCAGACTGTATCAGTACACACCATGGGATATACATGGCTAGTTAAATGGTCACTCTGGGGAAGCAAATCGACAGATCCATCATCTCACATCATTCTCCTTTTTCTTTCATTATTTGTGGGAAAAGCAGCTAAAACTGATTCACTTAGCAGATTGAGGAAGGAGCCATGGTCCAAGGAAACAAAACCGAAAGAGGCAAGGAAGCAGATTAGGCCCTGCTGACAATTTAAGTTTGATGAGCCCAGTGAAACTCATTTGGACTTTAGATTTCTAGAACTTTCAAATTATAACTTTGTCTTTCTTTTATGCCTCGGGGCTTGTAATAATTTATTATAGCAACAATAGAAAACCAAGTTTTCCTTCAACAACACATTTTTTCAATAAGACATAAATTTTGGTGAAAAATTTTTTTTCATAGGAAAAACTAGGGAGAAAACGTTATAATCAAGGATCTATAGTTTTCATGAAAGGGTAAGATTTTACTTATTTTTTTGAGGTTTTCCAGATTAAACATGTATTTCTTCTATAATAAATTGATTTTCAAGAAGGAAAAGTTTGAAGTCCATGAATTTTTGTCAAGATACTCAAAAGTAATGATGGAATATATATATATACACACACACACACACACACAACTGTATGTTTTCTAAAGGAAATTAGGAAAGAACACTATTTATTATTGTGATAGAATAGCCATTTACAGACCAAAAATAGATCAATTTAAATAGATTGAAGAACAGCTTAGTACATGGAAAACTAGAAAATTTGGCTACCTAGATGAAATAGAGAAAGTATTAGATAGACTTAAATTATTATTACTGACTCCAGAAGAAACAGAAAAATCTGAATACACCCATAACAAGTAAAGTAATTGAATTAGAAATTAAAAATCTTTCCTTGAAGAAAATTCCTGGCTTCATTCACAAGTCTGACCAATGATTTAAGGAGGAGAATTTGTCAAATCTACATAAACTTTTTCAGAAAATGGAGGATAACAGAATACTTGTTAACTTGTTTTATGAGGTCAACATTATCTTAATACAACCAGACATAGCATTATTAAGAATAAATGTAAACTTTCTCAAAAAAGTTTTAACAAACAGAACCCAGCAATATACCAAAGGGAAAATACCCTGATTTAGTAGGGATTATTCCATATATGTGAGGTTAGTTCAATATTCAAAAGTCATCAATGAAATTCATCATGTTATTACAGCAAAGAGGGAAAGCCACATGACCTACTTGATAATGTTCAATATCTGTTCATGATAAAAAAATCTCTCATGCAAACGGGGGATGGAATGGAATGTCCTTATAGACGATCATGAGCGTATAAAAAAAGGCCTACGGCATACACAGCCTTAACAGTGACGGGCACTAAGACTGGGAATACGGCAAGAATGTTTGTTCTCACCATTGCTAATCCACATCAGACTGGAGATCCTAACAAGTGCAGTTATGGAAAGAAAAGGAACAAAGGACATGTCGATTATGAGGGAAGAAACCAAATCACTAACATCTGTAAAGGACACGATTGTCTAAGTAGAAAGCTCCATGCTCTCCCCTAGCAAGATTGCAGGAAACAAGTCAATGTGCAAAAAGCAACATGAAATACACTAGCACTGAAAAATTACAAGCTTAAATTTAAAAACCACACAATTTACAACAGTGCCAAAATGTGAATTACTTAGGTATTTCATTTACATGTAGCCATTTTTAACTCTAACTCTAAGAGTTTCTATGGCATGGAGCAGCCCAAGCTTAATAAATGTTTGGACCTGATGAGGACGTGTTTGGGCAAGAATTTCAGCTAACTCTGTAGAGGAAGGCACAGAACTGTAAATGTGAACACGGGCGTGGATTAATTTTTTTATTTTTGTTTTTAGAGAAGGACAATGAGAATCAATTTTTATTGAGTTTTTCACATGGCTTACGTTGCTCCGACACTTAGTTGTGTACGTGGGTGCTGGGGTTTGAACCCATGTACTTGCGTATGCCAGGCAAGCGCCGTAACCGCCAATCCACTGCTCCAGCCCCTCAATCTTGAACTTTAGAAGGTAGGTTTCAAGTGAGGAACTCCAACCTAGCAAAGCGTTCAATGCGAAGCTCCCGAAATGGAATCCATGTGAAGAGATTTTCAGATGGTGTTCCATGGATCAAGTTTCTGCAGAACTGCCTCCTGATACAGTGTGCATGTGCTTGCATGTGTGTGTGTGTGTGTTGTGTGTGTGTGTGTGTGTGTGTGTGGTGGAGTGGGGGAATGGTTCTGTCTACGTTCTCCTTTCCCCCACCAGCTCAGTCAAGGACCCTTGGCTTGGTTTGCACTTTATTGAAATTCTGTATAGGATTTTTCTGGAGAAAACCTTCACAGGTAAAATTAAACATGAAAATCTCAATTAAACAAAGAAAAGACTAAAACCATTGACAAGGATCACCATGGCAGGCAGCAGGTAGACAGCAAAATTCTTCTCCTAAAGCTATGTTAGGTACACCCTGAAGAATTTTTCCATGACCTTATGTAGGGTAATTTGGGCTTTGAGGACAGGAACCTTACTTTAGGGCTGGTGGGGAGTTCAGTTGTTGATAGGAAAATTACAGGGAACTAGCCAACCACGTCACTGGGGCAAGAACACATTTTGTGTTAAATTGGGCTGTAAAGGTCTGAACTCTAACCATGAGAAATATGATCCAGTAAACTATGGCCAGGGAGCAGCTCTGGTCCCAGAGTCTGAGATGGGGCCAGATCTAGAGTGGAGTAATGTCCCCATGCAATATTTCAAGGAGTGTTCTTGGAGCATTTCAGTTAGCACTGGGGCAAGTCAGTTAAAATGCAGATCCTGTGGCCCTCTAGCAAAATACTCAGGATCTCAGGCTGGGATCCAGAACGCCAGTCTTGTTAGCAAGAGTGCTTCCTGGTGAGTCTGATACCCTCTAAAATGTGTGGGACAGAGTGCCAAGTTTTTCAAAATGAGTTGTTATTAAGAATCCTTGTCACTCTAGTTAAACATTCAGCTTTTCAGACTTTTCTCTAAAGATGCCTGAATGAGATGAAGCTGGGATATTATAGGCCAGGTTATTCTTATCATAGACAATATTAGTGAAAGACAGTGAGGTAAGAGTCCAATCCACAGAACTTCTGGTTTCTTTTGAAGAACTACTGTAATGTTACAGATAACTCATTAAGAGCATAAAAATTCATTTTCAGATTTTTCTTTCTTTCATGAGTAACAGATTCAAGAAACTGTCATCATGGACAGTTTCATGAAATTTGGACAGAAATCATGTGTGACATGAAGTGTGGGTTTTGGTGAGGAAGATAAGAGGGCTTCTTGTCATTCTTTGCATAAACATGACATGATTTGCAAATTAAATCAGCTGACATCAAATGCCATTATTTCCTATGGACAGAAAACAACATATTAACCTCAAGGGATGCTTCACTTAGGGGTCAACTGTGCATGTTATATGTATTGCTGTGAATTTCCTTTGGAATCTTAGTGGATGAAAGCGAAGACTAGGTCTTAAAGGAAATCTAGGTGTATGTTCCTTTATTTCATATGTGAGCTAGTAAGACACACAGAAATAACAATAAACTATTTGCTATAATACCTTGACTCAAGCTTCTTGGACTTTACTTATCATATGAATCACCTGCAGTGCTTGTAAAAATACAGATTCTGATTCAGTAGGCACGAGCTCAAGGATGAGAGTCTGTTCTATTCAGTTCCAGGGTAATAATACCAATGTGGCTGGTCCTTTGGCGGTACTCAGAATGGCAAAGGGCTAGAATGCAGCTATCTGTGCTGACAGGTGGAAGTGATGGACTGTCTATTGAGGGCCCCTTTAAGAAAGCAAGGGAGCTCCCAGAAGATGAGTGAAAATGGACCTTACCTCAAAGAACTGCAGATGGCTGTAGAAAATACAGTTCAAAGGATCATGCAATATTATGCAATTTCCTGGAGCTTTGAACAAACTCTTGGGAGGTGGCCTCTGCCAATAGAAATCTCAGCAGGGAATTAGCAGGCGCTGCCTGCAGAGACGGTTAGAGAAAGTAATGTTGGGTTAGGCCACCACCAACTGTCCTGGGAACATTTTGAACGGTTGAGAGCTTTCCCCAAGAACTGTGGTTGAGATTTGAATGCAGGAGATCTTCCCCCTCAAAACCCAAGCATTATAGTTTTCTGGGAGAGAGAAGGAAGCCAGGCTCCAGTTCGGAGAGAGAGGAGAACAGAAATTTGGAGGTTCTCACTTTTTTCTTAATAACAGAAGGCCTGAAAAACAATACTTGTATTGTGTCATGGAACCTGGCTGGGCTGGAAGCTTAAATGCAATGTGCAAGGTGTGGTGTGTGGATGAGGACAGGGGAGAAGGTTATGCCAGCACAAGAGACCCTAGTAATCTGGACATGGGTTTCAATCCTGGATGAAGGACATCACATATAAGTAATACTTTTCTGATACAATCAATGGATTTTGAGAATTCCCTTTAAAGTTGTTGCTGTAATAAATTTGACATGATCTTGTTTTGTCATTATTCCTACTACCCAGCCCCAGTGGTCCTTACTTCCTTATGGGTAGGTAGGATTGGTTTTCTTTGCAGCTGATTTTCCACTGTGTTCCTTCTTGTGAATATTGTAAAAGTTTTACTTCTTCTCTCTAGAATGTAAGTGCTTCACTTAATGCCCTTGGCTGTAAAAATTAGATGAGTTTTTAATCTCAGTAGAATATTAGCTTTTCAATAGAGTTATTAATTCAAATTGTGCACCACGAAAGTGAGGACAAAGGCTCAGAAAATTTGTGAAAGGAGTCTATCTTCAAATTTCCTATTATCTACTAATTTTGAATGCCTATGAAATGACAAATCTTGGGTTTTGGAATTGTCCTCCTGAAATGAAATTTAAATATTTGGGATAAAAGAACCGAAGATTCAGAATCTGAAGTAGGATGGCATATTGCAGTTTCTTCATGCAATACGAAAGTTGTCATAACTTTATTCACAGTTTCAGAGTGATCCAGAGCCAAGTCTTGAACGGAGACTGGGTGGTTTCGTAGGTGTACATCTAGTTCCTACAAAGTGCTTCTGTGGCCATGGACCAACCTCACCATCTTTGAGTTGGTTAGTGGCCTTCTCCAAGTACTCACTGTGGGGCAATGATCCTGGAAGTAGACTCGGTAGGTTCAGGTCAGTGCCGATGACCTATCAGCATTAGAGCAGGAAAATATGATCTTGATGACTAAGTCATCCAGCTTGTTCTAGGCATCTGAAATGGCCAGACAGATGTTCAGTGGGAGATAAGATACAGTCAGAAGGTGTTGATTCTACTGCCTTGGAATTTTTCTTTTTAAACAAATTCTGTTTCCAAAGGGGAAACAAATAGGGATGTGAACAAACAGTAAAACATAAACAACAACAAACATAGTTCCTTAAAACACAAAGTCAAAGGAAACTGAGTGTAAGAGGTGAATGTGTGTGTGTGTGTGTGTGTGTGTGTGTGTGTGTGTGTATGTATTATTTTATTCTAAGTGTAAAGATGGCTGTTCTACACCAGCATCATCCAGGGCACGACCCCACTGAACAGATGTCCCATGAGCAGACTCCAAGCTTCCTAGGACACTGTTGGAGCCTTTTCCAGGACAACTTGGTTGGCTCTGCTTCCTCCAACCTGCAGCTGAAGGTTAAACATCAAATAGGAAGAGTTCTTATGCATCAAGTGCAAGTTCATTGGAAAAATATGCAAAGACTACAGTTATTTTGCAAATGTAAAATTGTTCGGTGTCACTGGTGGCCGGTCCATCTTCCTCATTGAGGAGTATGTTACCTCCATTGTCACCATCCTGAATTTATTTGCACTCCCTGTGTTGACTTAGAGATGAGCTTTAAAAATTAATTGTTATTATTCATTTTAATTCTACATATTTATGGGGCACAGTATATACAATGTGCAATAAGAGTTGACCCTCCCACCTCTGACAGAGGGTATCAGGCATGAGTAGATCTTTTCTGATGACAGAATCTCCTCTTAATAAAATAAGTGCTTCAATATCTTCCGCTGTTAACAATAAAATAAGTGAACAAAAAACTCCAACAGCTTTAAAATGTAAATACCAGATTAAGATAAGGTTTTTGATAAGAATTAGTATAAATCAAGGTGCATTTAATCAATAGGTAAAAATCACTTGGGTATCTATTTTGACAGTGTAGGGGCTGAAGACTGCAGAAGGATATTGGGCATCTGACTTTGAAACAATTTTCACTCAGGAAAACGGGAAAACAGGTACAGAAGGGGGAAGTTGGGGCTACAAACATGTATGACCTTATGGCTTTGCATGAGGTTAACTTTGCTTCTTTCCAGCCGGAATGAGGCAAATGAAGGCTAGGTAATGAAGTAGTTATGGAATTAGACAACAAACAAAAGCACATCTACTTGTTATGATTTCTTAAAAACAGAGCTATTTAACTATAAAGAGATATTGAAGTTGGTGAATAACTTTTCATTATAGAGTTTCTTAAAAGTTAGGGTATTTTAGATGGAGGATCAGAAGTTTGAACTCAGCCTATATAGACCCTGTCTCAATATAAAAACTGATAAGGACCAGGTATGTATCTCGGTGGTAGAGTAATCCTGAGCTCAATCCCCAGTACTGCAAACAAACAAATCCCTTAGAATGCTTTTATAATTATATTTGAAAATACACACATGTGGGCTGGGAATGTAGCTCAGTGGTGGAGCACTTGCCTAGCATGTGTGAGGCCCTAGGTTCAATATCCTGCACCACGAGAAAAAAAAAAGTTAAAGTTAAAAAAAAGAAAATACACACACATATACATTACCTAATGCATTACTATATGTAATTTGTACATATACACATTACTTAAAAAGTAATAAATACTCTTGGGAAAACTCACAAGTTAATTCTAGTAGCTAATTAACAATAACTAATGGAATGCTTCTGTGTGATAGGTACTGTCAAATATTTTTCATTGCATATTTTTTCCTCCCCTAAATTTTAATCACAGAACATTCCAAATATACACAAAATGATATAGATTACTACAGAGAACTGCCCTGGACTCATGCCCCAGCTTCAGCAACTAATTCATGGCCAAAGTTGCTTTTTCCATACACCCACCAATTCCCTCCTCAATATTAATTTGAAAGAAATCTTAGACATCATATTATTTTATCTATATTATTTCTGTATGCATCTCTAAAAGATGACTAAAAGAATAAAGCCAAAATGCCATTTTCACACTTGAAAGTATTTCATAATAGTTTCTTAATATTGTGGAATATCCAGTCAGTGTTTAAGTTTACAAACATCTCATGAAAGTTATAAATGTGTGATTGTGTTTTAAATTTTTAATAAATTGTTTATTTGAGTTGGGACCCAAATTATTTACATAATAACTTGTTACAGTTGGTTGATATGCCTCTCAAATAAGTTTTTTTCAACAGTATTTTCTTATTTCAAATAAGTTTTGATAGTTTTTTCCCTCTCTCTTTCCTTGGAATTTATTCATTCAGTAAATTGGGCCATTTGTCCAGAGCTAGATTTTTTGCAGACTGAACCTAGATGCCTCTACTTTCTGAGTTTTCTATGCATCGATAGCTACATCTGGAGGCTTGATTATAGAAATCTGACAATTCATTGATAGGGGGGCAAAATGACCTGTGGGTGGTTTGAGCTACTTCCAGGGGAAGTCTGTTTTCTCTTTCAGTGATATTTTGAATGCTGTTGTTATCAACCTTCATCCATTCATCCATTTGGTTTGAAAATTGTTGTAGGGAAATTTTAGCAATTCATCTATTACCCAATGTGATAAAATTTGTGTAGGAAAATCAAGACAAATGCCCTCCTTTTCCTCTTGACATTTGGCTAATTTTCAAGATGATCAGTTAGTTAGTAAGCCTCCTCCAGCTGTGATCAATTAATGTGGCTCTTTATTTGGGGTAGTCCTTCTAATCTCATAGCTTGTCCACACAAACACACACAAATGCATTTGTAGCGCACTCATCCTTAGTATATTTAATCCATTGTAAATGTTTTCCTTGTTGATGGCCAAGCCATCACCATCAGTGGGCTAGGCTCCAAGGTGTAAGCTTCCTCAGGTTGGCTCCTGGATTCTTTCATAAGACACCTATTTTTTTATAGAGTCCTTTTCGTACAGTGGGAATCTAACCTCACCTGTACATTTCCTATTCCATATTTTTAAATAGTCATTTCTATAAGAAGCCCTGGTTCTTCTTAGTGGGGAAAAATATGTAGACACCACAGTCTAGTCTCTAGAGGTCATCATTGCTACTGGGATGGACTGCTCAGTGGACAGTACTAGGAAATAAATAGATTTTTTTTTAAAGAGAGAGGGACAGTGAGAGAGACATAGAAAGAGAGAAACAACTTTATTTAGTTTTTCACATGGCCTTCGTTACTCCAACACTTAGTTGTGTACGTGGTGCTGGGGTTTGAACTCACTGTCCTCATGCTTGGCAGGCAAGTGCCAAATCTGCTGAGCCACTGCTCCAGCCCATAAATAGATGTTTTTAAAGATTAAAACCCATGAGTTGTATTGATTCTTTCAAATTCAAGACCACTTATGTTTTAAATTTACCTCCTTGGACAATATATTTCTATCATCTTTCTCCTACTCCAGGAATCCAGTTCTCAAAAATGCTGGAAATGATAGAAATTGAGAATCACGTATAAACTTGTGTCTTTTCATACCTGAATGAGTTCACAACACTCTAGAGAAAGCAGCATGAATGCTACTCCTCACACTATGGTCTCAGGAAAGAGCATACGAGGCTATTTTTTAGGTAGCTGTCCTCATCTTCAGCAGGTACAGTATTAGTGCAAGTTACTCTGTTTCAAAGTTGCATAAACTGCTTGGTTCCTGGTTTTGTGACTATGATACCAACAGATACCAACGAGCACATGTTTAGGACTATATCCTTATTTTATTACCATGAGCACTGCATTAAAGATTACTAGGTTTTTATAATTATATAAAATGTCTACATAATTCCAAAGGCAAATATCCAGAAAGAGGCAGATTTAAACAAAGCTAACTTCTCTCCCTTGTTCATACATCCCATTCCTTTTGGTTGCCTTATATGTAGTTTTTTTTTTTAAATTGACTTTTGTTATTTTATTATTTTAAGACAGCCTAATGTATTGCCATACCTCTCTGTCTTAGCTGTAGTATATTTTCTAGATAGAGATGGATGAGTGGTGTGCACCATTGCAATCTTTCTTCATCTTGCTCTCTTTCTTTACATCACTATATGTCCTCAACATTGTGCTGGATAGAGAGACTCCTTGTTCCTCTGTAAAACTGAGCCGTTGTCTTTCTGCGGATGTGCTATAGGGTGTTCAATCAGACTCCTGATAGGCAACTGGGTTATTTCGCACATGTTGCTGCTTAAGTGTCTTGGACATACTGTCTGCATGCACGCTTTCTATGGTGCAAGTGTAGCTTTGTGGGTTGCTTTCTATGGACGATTATTTTGGGTGAAATGGCAGATGCATATAAAATTTTCTGTAAGTTGGTGATTTCTATCCCTACCTGCAGCATCAGGGACTGCCAGTTTCCTCATGATCTGGTCACAGAGTAGGTCATCTCTTGGGCTTTTAACAGTTAAAAAGAGGTAGCTCTGAGTAGATCTGATTTGCATTTTTCTAATAGTCATCAAAAGCCATTTGAATTTCTCTTTTTGAGTTTTCTTTCCATCCACCTAATCCGTTTTCTAACGAGTTGCTAGTATTTTACTTCACTATGCTTAGAAAGTCTTGGTATACAAGAGATTTAAAACTTTTATGATAAAAATTGCAAACACATTCCTACTTGGTTAATTGTCTTTTAGTTTACTTCTGTGGTCTTTCACTACACAAACTTTTAAGTTTTATGGTTTCAAATCTATCGTGTTTTGCTTTGAGACTTGAGTCAGAGCCAAGGAAGGTTCCGGTGCCTTTAGGTTTTAAAGGAATTCAATTCTAGTACTACAGGTTTAAATTTTGACACTTAGAGATCTTTTTCATTTGGAATTTACCCTGCATTATGATAAGGGAAGAGGTTCCATAATTATTTTTTTCACATGGCTATCCATACAACCCAATAAGATTGATTAAATAGTATACCTTCTCCCAAGGAGATAATTGCTGCTTTTACTATATATTAAATCTGTGACTATAATTGGGTCTATTTCTGAACTTCTACCATTATTGGTTTGTGATAGCTTATGTCTGGATACTACACTGTTTTAAATTCAGAGTATTCATAGTATATTTTAGTACTGATAGGGTTCTCTGGCCACACTACCTCATAGTTCTTCTTTTTCATCAGCTTATTCATTATATTTGCTTACTTATTTTTCAAATAGCCTTAATAATCAACTAATAAAATTTAGCTATAAAGAAAAACCTAATTGGATTTTTATTTTAGTTGTATAAACTTATAAATTGATTTTTAATAAATTACGGTAATATGATTTTTTAAAAATCAGAGATGAGATGTGATCATAAAAAAACAAATTTTTACTCTGGTTTCAATAGCCAAATTTAAGATGTTAATGCTAAGATTTTTGTTAATGTAGGACATATATCAATATAAAATATATGATTTGACTTGTAGGATAATTGTGTTCATTGGGAAATCATTTGTAATTAAGTTTTCTAAATTTATGGTTACATTAATAATTAATAATTGGGTAGGTTGATGCAATCCATTCTAAAGCCATAGTGGTTGTATTTTCGTTCACCTTACTGTCTGGATCATGATTATGACTGAGAGTGAGTATCTAGCTACAGCTTCACAAGAAATCTGCTTCTGCTACTTCTGTGTCATCAGTAAGACAATTAGCTACAACAGAAATTAAGACCAACAGGGGAGGGAAGAGGAACTGCAAGAGGGAGGAATGGTGGACTGAAATAGACCAAACAATCTTGTGGACGTATATGAATATATTATAGTGAATTTCTCCTTTATACATATCTATTAAGCGCTAATTTAAAAAAACCACAAATAAGAAGGAAGCTGGTTAGTAAAAAGGCAGGGGAACAGGGGGAAGAAAGAGGGAAGGGAAAGAGGAACTACTAGACACTGAAGTGGAGCAAATTATATTCCATGCTTGCATGATTAGGTCTAATGAATGTCAATATTATGCATAAATATAATGCTTTAATAAAAACAAAAAAATTAAAATGCCATAGAAAGAATAATGGCCTGTTTTGTTGTTGCTTGTGAACATCATTCAACGAATGCCAAAGATTCACAGTTCAGAGCTGACTCGTCACACTGGATTGGGTGGCCTGGCTGTGAAGGGCTGCATTTACTATCACTTTCATCTGAGCCTAATTCTAATGCCTTGCTGGACTTAAAGCTTTTTTTTTTTTCTTTCAATAATACATCATTAAACAACCCACTGGGGCCTAACTTCAGAATAAATTTCACATTCTCAAAGTTTAGGATAAAAATAGGCCTATCAAAGTTGAAACTTCGTGGAATAAATAATAACAAATACTTACTTGCAGAATCTTTCCAAGTGTTCTTCACTCATAACTCGTGTAATCCATACAACAATCTGAAAATTTGGATACCATTTCCTAATTCTGTAAACGAGTAGACTAGGACTCAAGTCACATGGTGAGTGAGTGGGATGTAGACTCCGGGGTCTAGCCCAGGAGTCTACGCTCCTGCGCACCACACTCTTCTGTTCTTCAGAAAGAGTGCACTGATCACCTCCCATGAGCCTGGTGCAGTGCAAGCACTGGGGGATGCAATGATGACAAAGCAAATGTGACCTCCTTGGAAGGAGAGTGGGTGCAAAGTTAGAATAGCAAGACCATGGAGATGAGGAAATATTGGTGTTGAAGGTGCTTGTAAACCATATTAGAGAGGCCAGTTGGCAATAGGAATCCATGGAAGGGATGGAGATTATATATATCTATGTATAGATATATACATATCTATATCTATATACACACAATATAGATATATAGATATAGATGTATGTCTATATAGATATATGTAGAGGTATATGTACGTGTATAGGTATATATATGTGTGTGTGTATGTATACATGTGTGTGTGTGTGTGTGTGTGTGTGTATCAGCAGCACAGAGAAAATTGGCAAGAATGGTCTCAGAAGAGGATTGGAATGGGATGAAGAGCAACAAGGAAGAGGGAAATAGACATGGTAAAGACAATCTGTTCATTTTTTTTTTTTTTAAGATAGAGAGGGAGGGACAGAAAGAGAAAGAGAAAGAATCACTTTTTAAAATTTTTTCACCTGGCCTTTGTTTCGCCAACGCTTAGTTGTGTATGTGGTGCTGGTGCTCAAACCTGGGTCCTTGTGCATGCCAGGCAACTTCTTCAACTGCTGAGCCACCACTCCAGTCCCCTGCTCCCAATCAGTGCATTGAAGAGGTTTTACCAGTGAAGAGCATAGACAGAACAGCAGCAAGAGGGAGAGGATAAAAAGAGAAGGATTTCCCTCTGATATGTAAGACTATGTTGAACCAATAATAATAATAAAAAAGAAGTTTTTTGTTTGTTTTTGAGATAGAAGAGTGTAAGTGCGACTTGAAGCCGAAAAAGGAAAAGCGTATTGACAGGGTTAGGAATCAGTGTGATTGAGATTTAGTTCTCTAGGGACAAGAGGTCATACTGAAGAAATCAAAGTGACATCATCGTTTTTAAGGAGCCTCTCAGCATGCTGACCCCAGTACGGCGATCATTTCCCTTGACCACTACTTTACATGCAAGGAAATGGGTTCAGAGGGATCATTTGCCTCGCTCAAGTATCCCAGGGAGCTGGTGTGGGAGCTGGAGTTCCACAGTCCCTTCTCTCTCTTCCAGGTTGCTGACTTCGGGGATGAGTAGGACTCCAGCAGATGGAGAAGGCAAGGAGAAGGGGAGTCAGGAAGAGCTTCCCAGGCACAGGAGCATGGATGAGGGTCCCAAGTAGGAACCGCTCTGCCGCACTTAGAGTGTGAGGAGGGGGAGGGAGGATGATGTCAAGGCAAACCCAGACTGGTGGGAGGATCTGGTCTGCCTTTGCAGAAGGAAGCAATAAATGGTTACCTTGTGTGTTTCAAATGGAGGAGAAGAGTGGTCAGATATGTGTTCAGAAAGATAAAAACCATTGGGGAAGGAAAATCCCTAAATAAATAAATAAATAAATAAATAAATGGAAGGGCAAGAGAACTGCTAATTTTCACATTGAGTTCTTTAGAAGTGTTTGATTTTTTTTTTTTTTTAAATCAGGGATTGAACCTAGGGGCGCTTTACCACTGAGCCACATCCCCAGCCCTTTTAAATTTTTGTTTTGAGACAGGGTCTCAGTAATTTGCTGAAGCTAGCTTTGAACTTGCAATCCTCCTGCCTTAGCCTCCTGAGTTGCTGGGGTTACAGGTGTGTGCCACTGCACCCAGCTGGAACAGCTTGACTTTTTAAGTTGCATAAGAACATGGCACAGATAATTTATGCTCCTGAAAGAGAAGACAAGGCAGGAACCAAATGTGGAAAGGACAATGTGATGATCGTCGTTGTCAGCCTCTTCATTCTTGGTCAGGACCAACAGCCTGAACAGTAATTTTTACAGGGGTCTGGAGGATAACCGCTCGGATTATAATTGCAGCTAGATTAAACTGCAAATTGCAATGTCTCAGCTTAGCAAAGATGGATGTGTTGACAAAACCAAGAAAATGCATGCTATTTCCAAATGGAATTCTTATTTAAAAGAAATGATCTTGATGCGCCAACCACTAATTAAGTCGGAACCCCAAGAAGAGCAAGAAAAGCTGTTAATTGTGAATACTTCTTAACAGTGAAAATATTGTGTTCCGGTTTAATACATTACCACCTTCAACTTGCCAAAGAAGGACTAATAATGGCTAATTTACTACTCACTTAAGACATCATATGACTGCTAACGTGTCTGCAGAGATCATCTGGAATTACAAAATACACTGTTTCCTTTGGAGAAGGGAAGCAAATTACTGGCTGAAGCTGTCAATTATCCTCAACTATTATCCCCTTGCAATAGACGATGTCATGTTATCTTTGGGATGTTGTTTAGAGGGGGATTCTGGGAAGGAAAAAAAGTACAAACCAATATATTTCTTTCAAACCACTAATTGGAAGCATTTTTATATTATCTAAAAGTTTATGATTTGAATAAATTCAATTCATTCTCTTCCTTCTTCTACCTCTTATCAAAAAATTCATAACATTGAAACTAAACTGGACATGGGAAGCTCTGTGCGCGTAAAAGAGTTTCTGTGCTTAGCATTGTATAAGTGAAGTTTCTGCCCAGGGACAGGGCTGAGTTCCCGGGAGCTGAAATTCTCCCCAGCCTTTCCCGACATTGAACTTGGAAGATGGAGCTTACTTGGAGCCCCATACTGGCCAGGGTGTCCATCTCTTTTGACTCCTTCTTATATATCATTTGACTTTTACTTTACATTTCATTTCAATTCCATTTTCATTTTCATTTCTTTGGTGTTATTAAAATGAATGTGTGTTTTTAGAATACTGCTGGGATTAAAGGATTTGGGGAAATTTTATTTATTCATTTAGTGATTCTGGTGAGCAAACTGAGGGCTTTTTGCATGCTAGGAAAGTGCTCTACCAATGAGTTTAATTCCCAGCCCCAGATTTACTCATTTATTTATTATTTATTTATATTTTCAAGAGAGGGCAAGAGAGAGAGAGAGAAGAGAATCAATTTTATTTAGTTTTTCATGTGGCTTTTGTTACTCTGAGACTTCCTTGTATACGTGGTGTTGGGGTTCGAATCTATGTATTGGCACATGCCAGGCAAGTGTTGTAACCACTGAACTAACACTCCAGCCCCCCCCCAGATTTATTTTTCATTGATGCAGTAGGTATCCGTGATAAATCATTGGGCTCCTTAAGATTTATTATAGATTATTTCTTATAAAACCTTTTTAAAACACTAGGGTCTAATAGGGGTGCTAAGTGCAACTGATTCTCTACCTTGATGTTATTCATAAGCAGCAGCAAGATCATCAATCATGAATGAGGTTTGCAGAAAGCTGGGCTTTTTTGGAGAATGTCCAAAGTATGATTTAGTATCAAAATTTTGGCATTCTAAAAAACATCCAGATGGGGCAGGTTGCCTTTATATTACATGGTCCCTTTCTAATAGCAACCTCAGTGTGGCTCTTAAGTTACAAATGTCAAGGTTAAGCACTGGGTTATCTCGCACTCTCACACTAAGTTCTATGATCACATGCAATTGGAATATTTTGAATGTGTCTAGTTTATTTACTGGAAATACCATGAGCACCTTATATTAACCTTGAAAAATAGTTATGAGGATTAAGGGAGATGATGTCCATTAAAGACTTGGCACAGTGTATCAGTTAGACTTTGCTGTGTAAGAAACCATTCCAAATATAGTAGTGTAAAACAATAAACATTTAGTATTTCTTGATAACTTCCAGGTTGACTGGGAGTTTCCTCTGTTAGAGTCAACTTATTTAGGTCTCAGATGGGGGGTGTCTGGTTTGATTTCAGTAAGGGTATCAGGGTAGACTTGACCAATGGTTTCACATTGACCAGCAGCTGTAGGATGTTACCACCCAATGCTCAACTACTTTTGAAGTCTGCTTGGATCCTATTTGCTGTTGCTATTATTTCCAGGCTTTGGGGAATTGTATTACAGATCCCAGAGTGAGCGCAAGGTGTAACTACCCGAGCATGTGGATTCAGGGATGCTAATTACTCAGGGGGACCATGCTTGCAGATCCATCATCCTGTCTCACAAGAGCTATGTGCTTTATAGATGACTATGTTGTGTTGAATATCAATAACATAAAGAAGGAAGACATGTTTGGTAGAGATGGAAAGGTTTCTGGACCAACCCTGGAGAGCCACAGATTCCTCTCTCCTCTTTCCTAGTAAACACAAGCATCTCTTCTAAATATAAATGACATAGAAACACTGGTTTCTGAGTGTGTACATTCAAAATAAACTGTGCTGTTGAAATGTATGTGAGTGTGACTCATATCCAAATATTTACTGCTCTAAGTTGGTTGCCCTTCATTTATTGAAAATGATAAACTTAAGGATATGGTCTTGGAAGCTAAACTTCCTGGATTCAATCACTGACTGTGACCTTCTAGTTCCATGACATCAGACAAGAACTTAACCCATCGTGTCTCAGTGTCCACATCTGTTAAAGGGAGCTTACTGATACAATGAAATTTACATGGCTCGTGTGAGCATCTGTGAGTACATGTACAGCTCTCATTTTTTAACAGAATATTGAGCATTAATTATTGTTCATTGTGGTTACTTACATTGTTATAATGACTCTGGGTCATCTGAATGTGAGTTGAACTATTTCTGGTAAGTCTTTATTTGATATTTTTCTACAGAATTCAAATTAGAATTTTCACATTAACAGAATCTATTCTCAGTAATAGACTATTAATATTGGGAAGGAAATTTGTTGATCAAGATCAGTTGAGAATAAATCCCTCCCTCTAAAATGTTCACAATGATTTTTTGAGAACACAGAGCTGGTAAATTGCCTGCCTGAACCTAGAATAGGAGTTTTAGAACTTCTGGTGAGATGATCATTCTAGGGCATTGAATTCTGATTTTGTGGACATGGTAGGCAATGAATACATGTGATTCAAAATTGATTTAGTAAATGTAGAAACTTTGTTGCTTTAAAATGTTCTTTTTAAACATGATGATTCTGGAATATTTAAGAGATACAGATTTGACTGTGTAGACTTTGTTCTTAATTTGAGAAAAATTGCTTATAGTTGAAATCGGTATTAAATTAAATTTCAGAAACTATTTTCATTTCAAATGTGGTATAATGTAATGTCTCCGTAGTATAGGGTCTAAACATTCTGGACCTTTCTGGCTGACCCTTGGAATGCTTTTAGAACACACATGTAGGTGTTGGGGTAGTTTGATATCCCCATGCCTTGGAACTCAGGAAGGAATTAAGGCTGGGAAATAAATATGACCCCTGATTTAAGTTGGTTTTGGATTCAGAGGCCGTTCTGTCACAAGTGAGTTCATGGAGATGACATGGCAGCACAGAAATACTGGCGATTTGGGTGGAATTTGAGCTTCTGAATAAATTTCAAATTAGCAAACGTAAGATAAAATGAAATCGATTTAAAAGTGGGTAGACAGTATCATGACCTCAGTCCCAGATGTCACATTTATGATTTCCTAGTGACATTCTGTCTCTGCAGGGCAAGGTGAAGAAGTCAGAGTCTGTGGAATATTGTCGAAAATCCCACAGCAGAAGATCGCCCTAAAAGATCAGCTCATCTGAAAGAGAACTTTTTATTTGTTTTGAAATTTCTGAATCCGTGAAACCAAGGTGGGGAATCTGGGCCCTTTTCCCCCACCATCTTCGCCCCATCTGAGCTCAGTGTTTCTCTAGGACTGTTTCCACCGGGAGGTAAACTCCAGGGCAGAGGGGCTGCTTCAAAGCAAACGAGGCCCTTCATTTATCATAAAAAAAGAAGACTGGTTGTTAAGGTTTTATTGGATTACAATAAAGGCTCCTAGCTCCTAGGAGCCTGTGGTCTGATTCCCGGCACCACTGGGGGACCTTGAAATCATAACCGCAGATTATAGCAATGAGCTTCCAAATTTCCATATCCTAAGCAAAGATGCTGCTTTCCTGGAGCAAATGTGGAATTACATGCTCTGTGATTTTAGGATATGTATTGGAAAATTTTCTGTTTGGATATCACTTCAGGAGGGCTGTGATTCTCCAATCACCTCTGCGGTTATAGCTTCAGTGTTCTAAAAATGCGAAGAAAAGGAAAAAAAAATAGAATCAAACCAAACAAAAGATGATTGCTAAGCCTCCCTTTGTCCTGTCCTCTTGTACAGCTTGAATACTTTCATTAATTTTGTTGTTTCACCAAGTTCAGCAAAAGTTCTTACAAGGTCATTCTGGGTTATAGCAGCGGCTTAAGAACATCTTCTTGGTCTCTCTCTCTACCCAAACCTATTACGAACTTGCATTTTATGAGCTAAATAGACTCCAAAATCTACCATCTCTTATATGAACTGTATATGTATATATATATTTGCATTCACGTACATACACACATATAATCCATTTCTCAATATGAAGAAATTATTCATAGGCATACATATATTTATCAGTACATATATTTACTAAATCTATTATATATATATTATACACATGTATCTTATATATATAATATTTTGGGGGGTTCTGGCAGACAGACCCCATTGGATCCTATGGAAATGAAGTCATGATTGAGTGGAAGATATAAACAGATACATTTGATGTTTCTTCTTGTAAAACATATCTGATTGAACCGGTTAAGGAAATGACTGTCACTTTGAGTTCCTTTCTTTCTCCGATTCGTTGGTACCTGCATGTGTTTAACAGCTTGGGAATAAAACCTGCTAAAACCCCAGGATCCTTTCATAGCAATGCTTCACTCTCCTGCCCGAATTTGCCCTCCACTTGCTCTCCTGACATGATGGGAAAGCTTGTGCTACATTTTCCATTTGGAGAGAAGAGGTCCATCTGCTTGGGAGGGAGAATTCATGCCTGGAGGGATGGAGGTTGGTTACTACCTGGTCCAATGACAGTTTCAGGTTTCTCCCTCTGCTTCTGGCTATGAGCAAATTATTTGGAGTTTTCTCTGCAGGGTTAGGATGCCCCTCTCTAGAAAAGCATGACAGAGGAGGCTCATAATTGTACAATAAGGAAGAATGTTATCTCAGAGAAGTGGAATCCAGAAACACAATGCTTGGAGGAGCTTTTATGAGTGGTCAATCATTCACCAAGGACTTTGATTGACTATGTCTTCGTTCCTAAATATTCATTCTTTCCCTGTAACAGGATTAAACAACCCTGCTTTTGTTTCCATGACTTGCCCTACCCCAGGAGAAGAGAATGTTCCGCTCCCCCCCACCTGCCCCTTGCTCCCCACCCTACTGACTTTAGACCTGACCCAGCACTCGCTGCAGAGGGCGGGCGAGAAGGGCCCTGGCACGCCCATGCTGAAGCGAGAGGCAAGGCATGGGCTGGCTTGGGTTCCCTTGGCAGGTTGACACCTTGCCCTGGGCTAACAGCAGCTCTGAACTGTGGTCTGGAATGTGAAGACACTTTGGGATGACTGGGGCCAGAAGTCCCACAGCCCTCAGATGACAACAGGACATAAATACGTGTTGCCCTAAGCCACTAACACGTTGGAGATGTTTATTGCCACAGGAAAGGCTAAGTTTAGAACCCAGAGTCCTTCCACCTCCCCCTTCGTTTCACCCACCAGTGAAGTTTGCTTTCTAAAGCTGGTTTTCCTTGTGGTTGGAGAATTGCTGCCGCAGATCCAAGCGTCACCTCCAGATGTGACAACAGCTGGAGGCAGAAAAGGGGCATCTCATCCTGCTCATCCTGTGTTTGCTTAAGGGTAGTGACAGGTTTTGCAGAGGCCCCATGGCAGAGCTCTGCAGGTGCCTCACTGATAAGAAGTGGGTGGGTCCCAGGCCCACCCTAACCTTATCAGTGACAGACAGACCTATCAACCAGGGTGACCCTCAGCAGGGACAGTGGAGCCTCTTTTTAATCATAGGAGTGGGATGGGATGGGTGGCAGTACTTAGACACCTAAAGAATCAGGCCTTTGCCACCTAACCAAGAGGGACAGATGAGATTGCACCATCCACCCCAGTGCTACGTGCACACTGCTTCTTCCCTCACTCTTCTCCTGCCTCTCTTTGCCTTTCTCTTCCTGACCTCTCCCACCCCCTGACTTTTATCATCCTCTTACTTTTACTTCCCTCAAAGCACAGGATATTCAGGGAAGACAATCTGCTCAGGATTCACCGAAGAAAATTCTTTTGATTTTTGTGAAATTGTTCCTCACGTTAAGTCCAGCGGAGTAGCAACCCTCCTGTGCATGGTGGAACCTGTAATTTTGGTCCCTGAATTCACATTTATCCAGCAGAGCTTTCCCACTTGATCCCAGAGAGTCACAGAGCATCAGGTCTGGAGGAATAGAGAGAAAGGGAACCATTTCCTGTTTCCTCTCTGTAAGGTCCCATGGAGGTGGCTGTATCAAGCCATGGTCTTCTCTGCACAGTGCTAATATTCTGGGCAACGTGGTTTCTAGGGTTTCCTGAAACATTTTCCTCATTTCCCAGCACTCAGCCATAGTTCAAGGCCCAGATCAGGAGTCCTGAATGATGTCCTATCAGGAGGCTTCAAGGAAAGGGAGTTGCTGCGGGGGAAGAGGCACCAAGGGTTCTGTGCACAGCACGTGAGTTTCCAAGAACAGAGCTTCCAGGACTGTGTTCTGTTGAAGACTGGAATTTCTAAAGCAATTGTGTGCTCCTAAGCGCTTGGCGTGTGCATCGTAAGTGCTATCTCCTGCTTTGTCTGGTGCTGCATGCCCTGGTTACATTCTTCTCGGGGGTGGAACAGTGCAGCTCATCTTCATCCAAGCCCCAAAGCACGAACTGACATCTATGGGGAGTTTCAAACCCAACACAGTCTATGTTTTTTTCTGTATGTACATAACTGTAATATCTTTTCAATATTTTAATATAATATGTATTTAAATTGTCATGTTTATACTTTTTTGGCCTCAAAAACTGAAGAAAACTTCACAGATCTTTATAGAGATTTCTGAATCATTGGAAGCGTAAATCATCGAGATCATATTACCAACAAATTCAAAAGATCTATAAAATTTAGCTAAACCAAGGGACTGCATCATGGGGAAGAGAGCAGAATCCTATGGTTGACAGTGGTGCCCACGGGGTGTTTATTAAATATAGGGTGTGATAAAAAATACTGAGGGCGTATTCTGTTATCCACCATCCCTCCTCGCCTGTGTCCTCTGGGGATGATGGCTGGCTTGGGGCAAACTTAACAGGCCTTTGAGCACTTCTGAGTGCTGGTGTGTGCGAAGATTTGAATTGTCATTTTTTTCCCTCTTCTGGATGCAAGGAAATAGCAGTAGCCTGAGCTCTTGGAATTTCAGTCCTCAAGTCTGATACTTGTTGACATTTTGGGGTATATTGGAAGCTTTTTTCCACTTGCCATGGGGACAGTGGCATGGTGTGTTTTTGCCTCCCTAGTTTTTTATAAAATGTAACTTGTTTGACAGACAAGCATTGTGGGCTGTGTGAGCAGTGGCTGAAGGGTTACCTGTCCCTCAGACCCTCGCAAGCTCACTGATGCCCTATCATGCTGAGCTAGTGAGAGTGGATGGGAAACCCATGTCCTCAGGACAAAGCCACCTCCCCAGGAAAGTGAGACCTTTACGACCTTCCACCATCTCTCTCCTTCCTCTCCCTATGTTCCAACTGCAAAATGGCTCATATTTCTTGCATGCCATCTTTCCTTGAGCCCTGGTGACTTTGTTCTTGCTTCTAACTCTTCATAAACCCGTTCCTCTTCATTTTTGCCAACTGGAAAAATAACCTACAAGTCCTTCAAGATTGAACTTGAAGCTTGCTTCCTCCATCAAAACCTTCTTCGACCTCTCTGGGTAGAGTTGAATGTGGAGGTAAATGAATTCCCATGGTTCACATGGCTATTAAAATCTATATCTGCATATTGTGATGATTTGCAGTTTTTTTCCCCTTGGCTAGATTTTTTTTGTGTCGTTCAAAGGTAAAAATGGTATACAATCTGTTTCTAAAACGAGACTCTAAAATATATTACATGCTTAACATGTGTATAAGCATGATGATTAATGAATATGCAAATACATGATTGCAATATCGTTTGTTCATAAGTAACACAACAGGCAAATATCTAAATTGACAGTTGACTTATTTAATAGAAAATAGAATTATACCTTTTTTTTCAGTTCATCATGTGTTCTAAGTAAACAAATTAAAAGTCTTCTATGGAAATTTTACCCTCAGTTGCTCTGTGTGTCACTCAACTGAGAGAATTTCTAGAAAGCATCATGGGTATGTTACTGATTCTCCAGTTAAGGACTTTACCAACAGCTAAATAACAAGGGCAATGAGAAGCAGAAGGGGTGGTCCTTAACTCACCCTGCTGTGTGTGAGTTTAACCTAAGGTACTTTGGTTTAACTGTAATTCATTTATGAGTAAAGTCCTAGCTGCTACGAGGAGATGGGGAGTTTTCTATCAGGGTCAGGGATTCCACACTTGGTGATTAACCTAAGATTTTGTGCCTGTCTTGTCTTTTCTTGGATACAATGTAGAAAGGTAGGAGGAGAGAAGAAATCATTTATAGTGATTTCTACTTGACATATGGTCTCCGCCATAATTCAGAAGTCATATTGCTCCAAATTATAGTCTAAAATTACCTTGAAAAATACAAATCCTAGAGAAAGTGGCTTGTAAACCATTGCCATATTTTTTTCTTAATGAAGAAGAGCAAGAAAAATGAGAGCACTGCATATGGAAGTAATCACCATTCCTCTCAACTTACTGATCATCAAATCTATTAAGTACTGAATAAGAGATTGAGTATCTGACCATACTTTGGCTCCATCATACGTCAGGTATGGATCAGGATAGCTGATGAATTAACAAAGACTTAAATCTCATGGAGCATTTTCTCTGCTTTCATAGGGTAGAGCAGGGGTCTTCATAGGAGAATTTAAAATAAAAGCCATTCCACCACATGAAAATTGATTTTAGGGCTTTATATTAGTTTCTGATGTATTATTATATGGATAAATCAGTTTATTAACAAAAACTGTACAAGCAGCAATATCAGAAACACTTAAAGCGAGAAATGAAATATTTCTCTGATTTTCTATATTCAGGCTTAGGTTTAGCCTCTTTGACAACCCACTGGTCTTGTATACGGACTGAACAGAATGAGGCCTTGCGTTATTTATCCAATGATTACCAAAATGCTTATTCTCAAGTAACTTTAGACTCGACTTCCTCACAATAATGAAGAATGTATGGAAGATTCACGTAGTCCCTCTCAGCATTCACTGTCTATTGGATCCCTGGATGCCAACCACATACTGTCTGAAGTTGGTAGAGAAAATACAGCAGATTCCATAGAAGTGCAGAGTGGTGGAGTCCTTAGGTTACTGAGCTCGTAGCTGGGGACAGCCCTGGACTCAAACCAGGCCTCTGTCCAGCGTTTAGTAACCACAAATCTAAAAGCTTTGCCCTGTGCCTTTTCTCCATAGATTTACTGCTGTGGAATCTTCTTTCCTTCTTGTTTTTTATTTTCTTTTAATAGAACAACAGTTCTCAAAATGTGGCCTGTGAACCCTTGGAGGTCCCTAAGGCCCTTTCAGGGAGTTCACGAGGTCAAAGCTTTGTTTATAATAACAGAGGACATTGTTTGTCTTGCTTGCTGTGTAGATATTCACACCAATGGTGCACACGCAACCATGGAGAACTGCTGGTGGCTTAGCGTGAGTCAAGGCAGCGAGAGCGTGTCTTTCTAACAGAAAGCACATGTAAGGCACTCTGCTGCCAACCAGAGCAAGCCATCTTGAGAAGCGGCCCCCATGCAGGTGTCTGAGTTGCAGACTGAAACAATCTGACTTTCTTCTTTTTCCTAATTGGGCACTTTTTTTTTTAAATTTCAAAGGACAATTGAGGAGCTCAGTGGTAGAGCGCTTGCCTGGCATGCATGAGGACCTGGGTTCGATTCCCAGCACAACATACACAACTAAGTGAACGAAGAAAAAAGCGGATGAAAAATAAAATTGACTCTCTCTTAAAAATAGAAGAAAGGACAGTTAGTAGGCAAACTTTAAGTATTTACATTTGGGTTTTTGGCAGGTATTTCCTATAAACAAAGTAAGTGAACCTGTTAATGTTAAAATAAAAGCAGTAGTTTGCTTCCCCTTCCCAGTGATAACACACATTTTGGAAAACAAGTTTGTGCTTTGGTGAATTTATCAATACCTGCAGACATTGCTGATGACTTGGAGGTTACTTCTGATATTGTACAATGAAAAGGTATTACCATTTGGAATATGTGCAAGACTTAATGCTCAATTATTGATTATGCCTGGGACAAAAGATCTCTTGTTCAAGGTAGAACAGTGGATTTTAATAGAGCAGGACAAAGAGTTCACCGATACAGCTTTAGATATCACATTGCAACAAACTTCAAGAAACCATCACTTGAAGAATTTTGGTGTAGTGCTGAAGATGAATTCCCACAATGGTATGAAAATGCTGTTGAGATACTTCAACCTGTATTCCCAGCTGCTTGGGAGGCTGACGCAGGGGGATCGCAAGTTCAAAGCCAGCTTCGGCAACTTAGTGAGGCCCCAAGTAAATGAGGGAGACCCTATTGCGAAAAAAGCACTAAATAATACTGGTATGTGGCTAAAATGGTTCAAACCCTGGTACCATAAAACATAAACAAAATAAATAAAAAACCCACCAACCAAATAAAAAACCCCTCCAACCTTTTGCAGCTATGTATCTACGTGAGGTTCCACTTTGAAAATATGCATTAACCCAAACAATATATCACCGACTCAATGCAGAAGTAGAGACCTAACATGTCTTTAAACCAGAAGTAAAGGAGATTTATAAAACACAAAACAGTTCCATTTTTACTACTCTGTTGTACATACAGTTATTTTTAATATGTGTTCACATTATATCAAATCAATATTTTATAAATTGCTCAGTTTCAGTTTCAGTTTCAGTCAGGTAAAAAAGAGGTTTTCTTCTAAGATCATGTCTTCCGGCTCCTGGGCAGATAACACTATACAGTGGGGCCCTCTGATCAATGTGTAAGCCATGTTTTGAAGGATAGTGCCCCAATTGTCAGGAGGGCCACCTCAGGCTGATGATACAGCTGGGCATTTAATATCTTGCTATGACAGTTCTAGCCTCTCCCTCAACCTCACTGCAGGCTACCATCCTCCCCACCATTCACAGGGCTATCCCAGCTATGTGGTAGGACAGATGGCAGGAGTCTGTCAGGGTGCTAACTTCTCAGCAATTTGAGTCTCTTAACTAATAATGTATCTCCCAGGATTGTCTGATGCCTTCTCCATGCCCAATTCTGCATCTTCAACATCAATTTCCAGGCATTTCTTCCTATATCTTTGGACCAAGAAGCCACATCTTCCAGCTACTTTGGTGGTAATCTGTTTCCCCACAGCAGTGATACACTTCTCCTGTTTGGCTGGGCTGAGAAATGACTGTAGTTACTGATCTACAAACTGTGAAGGGACCCCTGAGGTGATCTTGGAGTCATTTTGTGTGGCGTCTTCCCTAAGGGTTATTCTTCAAGTCATGGGCTCACTTTTCTTCACTAGCCAGGGGAAGGAGCTGCTTCTGAACACCTTGAGGGCTGACAGGACTCTGAAGTGCAAAGTTTCAGGGTTCTTCTGCTACTGTTTTAGGACTTTGTGTTTTACATAGGGGACATTTGGGGCTCTGAACTCAATCTCCTTCATAATTCCAGCATTTTTAAGATCAAAGTGTAGGCATGGTTTTGATGGTTTTTTGGTATAATTTGTCTGCTGCCTGCAAGTTGTATATGTTTTTCTAAAGCTTTCTGTAGGCTTTTTGGCTTCTACAGTTTCCCTGAGTTGATCGCCAGCTGTCCCACATTATAATTCTCTTTTAGTATGGCTTCTAGGACATTGAACAAAAACTACTGTGATCTTAACAATTTTTGCAATTTCACCTTGTTTTTATCTATCTAGTGCCAGAGCACGTGTGAAAGCCAGTGTTAAATCTTTCCAGTGCTACATCAATGCAAATGCCCTTCTTCCTGGACTTAATCCACCTTAATCCACCATAAGTGAGCATTTTAGTAACTATAAGGCTGTAGTTGTCAGGATTATCACCATTCCACTTCCCATCATCAGGAGGCATCCTCATGTGGTTTGATTGGCAAGTGATCCAGTTCTAGAGTCTCATTCTGGGGTCACTCTCTGGGGCCAATGCTGGTAATATTTGTCTACATAGCAGGTGCTGAGTCAAGGACTCAAGTACAAGTAACTCTTGGGGTAGGTGAACCCAGGAGGCACATGGAGAGAGAGTGGAGAGATGAGAGAGGAAAGGAAGTACAAAAGTTTAGGTAAAGAATGGATTGTAGCTATGGACAACTGTGGCTCCATCTTGGTAACGATTTTTACACTGCTCCCTAGAACATATCTAAATATGACTGGCTGTTTATCCACCTGCTTTTAGTGCACCTTGTTCCCTGGGACAGTCTTTCATCTGGCCTGTCCCACTGCAGGCTGAACTTGCTCCTGCAGCCAGAGCCACAGGCAGGAAGAATAGAGACAGTGGAGGCAGGAGACAAAGGATGTGAGCAGAAACTACCCACTGAAGCTGCAGGTGACTCCATGATGGACTAATAGTTATGGGCATGAACTTAACCTTTTGAAAGCTAGGCAAGAGAACTTGGACCTGATAGTAAAGAACAGAGATTCACTGACCATTTTAGTATCTCAAATGTAGTGTGTTGGGGTTGGAGCGATGGCTTGGTGGTTACAGCGCTTGCCTGGTATGAGCGAGTACGTGAGTTCAAACCCCAGCACCACGTACACAGCAATGTCTCAGAGCAACAAAAATCACATGAAAAGCTAAATAAAAATTGTTTCTCTCTCTCTCTCTTTTTCTTACTGTCCCCCCTCTCTTAAAAAAAGTATTGTGCTTAGGTGGATGCCTAGCAATGTAACAAAAGGTATTTTGGAGTATGAAAACACTAGGAGCAGGAGTACCAGGAGGAAACTGGAAATGATCCAAGCACAAAGTACAGAGAGGTCACAAGAAAGCACAGGCACTGAGAAAGCAGAAAAAAACAAACAAGACAAATCATCCATGCTCCTTTTTCTTTCACTACTATGCTGGTTCCTGATAAGGGTACACCACAGTGAATCTCAGGAACATAGCACGCAACTCCAAAACCCAGCAGGTGCAGGAGAAGATACGTGGCAAAATGCCGTACAAAGGTAAAAACATGGCCTGGAGTTTAGAGTTCTGCATGTAGGGAATGTAGGCAGCAAAAGTACAAAGCAATTCACTGGAATAATGAAATCCAAATTCAGGATAGTGATTAATTTCTCAGGAACAGAAATATAATTGGAAAGAGGTTCTTTGGAATTTCAACTGTGCTGATATTGCTTCTTTTCTTAAGCTGATTGGTGGGCACATTGGTGCTCAAATATAATTATTCATTCTTTTTGGTATTTAGATGAATGCAAAACATATCTAACACATGCTAAAGCATAGGACTTCATGACTCAGGGTATGAATAGGAGGATGAGGAGTGAAGTCAATTGTGCATCTTCTTTTTGTGGTTTATGCCCAAATACTACAAAGGATTTTTTTTGCACGTGTGTACACATGTATTCACATAAAACAATGAGGAAATTGTCATGTGTTACATTTTTCTCTGTCTACTCTCAGGTTCCAATAAAAGACATTTTAATTAGCTGATGAACTGCAATTTCCATTTGCAAGGGATGATTCATAGAAGATAAAATCATGGAGTGTAGAGGGATACATGATTTAGTGGAGTAATTCTTCTAAAAGTGTCTTCAATTTTAAGATGGATTTTCCTTAAAGGAGCCCTTCTTAAAGCTGCAGCTAAGTGTTGTGAACAGGTTTTATCATTGGCGACTCCAAGGGGGAGCTGTGACACTTCTTTCCTGCACCAGATTTCCAGGAATAACAACAGCACAACCGGCCTCTGTCCTTGCACAGTGGGGCTACAAATCGACCTCTTGGACAAAAGTGGGTGATGAATGACAGCAGCGATGAGTGACAACTTCAAAAGAAATAGCATCGGGCGTTTTCCGCTAGTCGTGGTTTCTTTTAACAGCAGCCTGTCTTTACTCTCACGGACTGTTAATGACGTCAAAGCAAAATATCGTGTTAAGGGAAGAATGGAAAATAACTCAGAGAACACGCTGTGTTTCTTCACTTGCAATTAAGCCATTCAATTTAATGATAGGACCAAGACTCCCCAGGAAAGCACGATATTCAAATCATTTTTAAGGCACTGATGTTTGAGTATTTCTGAAGTCGTATTAGATGCAGTCACATAATTACAGAAGGAGAAAGCCCTGACTGTGGTTTTTTATAAAATGAAAGTCAAACCTCTTTTTTTCTCCCTCTGAAATTGTATATACTAGCTCCCAGGGGCCATATTATTTGCCATATCACTACACTTTGAATGTTGAATTTTATTGTAATTTTTATAGAAGGAGAGACTGCATTTAATAAGACTTGTCTAAAACTGCATTTTTTTCAGCAATCACATAAAATGGAACCTTAGGATATTGCTGAAAAAAAGTCTTGGCTTTCTGGTTTAATTTGTACCAGGAAAGGGGGGGAGGAAGTCCCAGGAATTTTAGGTATAACATGAAAATTCAGGACTTTTCAATTCTTCTATCTTAGTTTTAAGTTTTTCTTGCTCTTGGAGATTGGGGGCATCATGACTTGAATCTGGTGTGGCCTTCTCAGGGACATTAGGAGGAACGAAATAGCTGTGGTTTTTTTATTGTTCACAGTCAGAAAGAGGGTTCCTGATTTCTCTTGTACTGGGAGGGAGTCATCAACCTCTCATGGAAAGAAGTGGAATTCATGATCCAGATTCTTGGGTGGGGCGGGGGCGCTGAGAGGGAGGCAGTGAATGGAGCTATTTCTCTTTCTTCATGTTCAATTACCCCTAAAAAGATTAAGTCTATTAGTCATTGAGACTTTACTGTGAATTACTTTAATTGGATCATTAAATTGCTTTCATCTTTACAAATGGCAAGGATCAGAACACTTATTAATCTCTTGATTCAACAAATACTATGTTGAACTGCTTGGCCTGAGGCATTTTACCAGGACTAAGGCTTCCTCCACCCCTGAGAAAGGGGCACGGATTAGAGAGAAAATCCAGGAGAAGGCAGTACTTGGGGTGGGTATTTTGGACAGCTATGAGACAGCAGAAGGAGAGGGATGTTTAGGAGTTTGGAAACGCATGGTATAACGCACAGGGGTGTGTGTGTGTGCGTGCATGTGTATTCATTCTGGAGGGGGCTACGGCTGTCTTTTGGTGACAAGAACCAATGATTCCAAACACCTCAACCTTGTAGGGGACATGATTACCTAAGGGAGTGCTGTGCCCAAGTGGGTCCGCTGAGAACTAGATCAAAGAAACAAACCGAACCGAAGAATCCAGACTTTTCGCTTTCTATGCTTTTGCTCGGCGCTCAAGCGGCAGCAATAGAGAATCACCAACTGATTTATTTGGTGCAACTGACCTTGGTATTGTTGGAGTTTGTGGTTACCTGAATTGGACTTCAGAAATCATTGAGTGGATTGAGAGGTGAGTCAAAGCAAAAGCCAAGAGCAAAAGCAGGCTATGAACCTGTTCAAAATATCATAAGTTCTGCACAAAGCAGCATATCTGTATTTCACATGACTTGCAAAACTTCAAAAAACTTCTTATGTGTAAGCAAGCCATGACTACCCAGTGATCGTGGGTTGCACATCCTATTTTGTCTGCTAATCACTTACATACCATTTCCTGTTACACATCGCTGAAAAACGACGTTTCAACTAAATAAAATGCTAGCAGCACTGCAGAAATCCAGGGGTGGTGACAAATCATTGACACTCTATTGATGATGCACTTTCCCAATGGAGTCAAGACATGAAACCACACACGGCTGATAATGTACCAATCCAGAGCTTCTTGGTAACCATAGCTACTGAAGTGGTTTTAATTATTCATTTCAAAATATTAACAGGTTGGGACCAGAGCAGCCAACAGATGTTTTTCATTCTGGGCCCTTTGTTTGCTGTGGCACCCACACCTTTGTTTAGCCTGGCTGTTGGATGGATGGTCTTTACTGGGCTTGTCACCCTTAACACTGGTTAGTGATTTGTGCTAGGCTATTAAGCACGAAAGAAAAGCAATGTGGTCTTTTTTTTTTTTCAGGGAAAGAATAGATAAAATATCCCTGAGTAAATACTAGAAGGGCGTTATGACTTTTAAAAGTTGGCTCAGGCAAGTTTCACTTAACAATGTCTGGGAGGCCCCTTGGAGTGGAATAAATCAAGGGTAACGATATAATAATTCCTTTAAAATATAGCATGGAAAACTAATGCAAATGTCATATCTATTATTGAGCAAACTAGCATCACTGCTTTTTGAGAGGGTCTGTGTACTTAAACTAAAAAGAATTTTAATAGCCCTTGATGAAAACATATAGATAATTTGACAAACTGATGAGCTAATAAGAAAGACTAAGGAATAGAGCAGAGTTGGCTCTTAAATTTAAGGAGCAGCCTCAGGAGAAGCAGTTGATGCTCAAAAATGTTCCAGGCAAATTTTCTAATATTTGGTTCAAATGATTTAATGAGTAAATATATTATACTGGGGTTGGTGTAATTGCTGAAAGAAAAAATATTTAAAAAAGCAAAGATCCCTCCTCTATCATTTAAACCACCAATCAAAACATTTCCAAATCAGGGGCAACATTTCTGATTGAGCAAACAGGTTATGTTGTGACTGTTTGATTAAGATCCGGAGTATGGTAAATTCTTATCCTTAACAACTTGGAGGGCTGAAGTTGAAAGACAGTAGTGAAATATTCAAACTGTCTGATGGCAACACAGATATCTAGGTTTCTGGGCAACCTTGAGAAGACAGGAGAAAGGAGGCTCTCCAAGTATCCAACCATCCAGCTGCAGCAGCATGTGACCCATATTTGCTTTACTGGTCCTTTTAATTGTTCATTTTGATAGCAGTATAATCAACTGACATGCATTCTCTTCAGCAGCAATATGGATGATTTTCTGTGACTTAAACAATACATACAAAAGAAAATATTGTGCATTCACACCCATACTCTTTCACCAGCCTGGAGTTTGCAATTTCATGGATCTGGGAGGTAAATTAAAGATTTCATGGCTGCATGATCCGGAATCTCTTCCTTCAGCATACTGTCAATGGAAAAGACTGTAAAGGTGTGAAAAGAATTTCCCACGGGCAAGTACAGTCTGAAAAGTGTCTTGAAAAGCTGCTCAGATTTTTTCATTACACAGCAGGGCAAAGGACTAAGCTTATCAACTTGAGCTTTTTATTTCTGGGGAATTAATCAAACTGGCAGATTATAATGATCTCTCAGGAGAATTAGAATATGGGCCCCTTTGATAGAGGTCCAATTATTTTGGATTACACAAAGTTTATGAGGTTCTCAGGAAATTACGTGTGACCCTAATTTGACCAAAGTTAATTGCCCTTTCATTCTTGCTATTGCAAAGCCTGTATCTGGTAGGAATTTGATTGAAATGGCTAGGCTAAGAGCTTGGACCAATTGTGATCTGGGGTTAAGAGAAGAAAGTGGCAGAAAGGTTGGGGAGGAAAATAATTAGAAACATGATATGTGGCTCCACAGATTTAAGTTTAGGTCTGGGAAAAGAGATGCCAACCACAGACTCTCAGTTTAAAGGGGATTAGAATTATCTAAAATTCCTCCCATCCCTAAGGGTCTACAATTGTATAACAATAATGGCTCAGAAGTAAGTAAAAGAGTACCAGCCCCATTTGGTGAGGCAGCCTGGGGCGACGAGTGAAGTGATCAGGAAGGGTTTTTATAGGTCCAATCTCACCTTCCACATAGGGTGCCGGGTCACCAAACTAGCAATGTGTCCCGGCGCAAGTTTTTGATCCAGTTTTCTGTTTCATTGCTTTTTTGGGGTTCACCCTCGTTGGGTTCACTTTTGGGTGGCAAATAGAACTAGAGGAGGTATCAATATAATGATAAGGAGTCTCACAGGTGAACACACCATCTGCTTGCTGGGGAAAATAGACCATAGTGTGACCTGGAGAGAAAATATTTTGGTATGAATTCTAGCTATTCCACGTGCTGAAGTATTAAGAAATTGACTTAAAATTCCCCTCTGCAAATGGGAATTATAAAGCACCTGCCATCTAGAATTCTTTTCAGGATTAAATTCAGGTTATTTGGTCTACCATTTGCCCCAGGCAGGCAGGGAATTTTCTTTTTAGCAGCCATATCTGTGTAGTTACTAACGCTGCCTGTCTACATGATTAAATAGCTGCCGACCCACCATGCATGGCTATTGCGCACTTGTGAATAATCTGATGCAGTTCCAGAGTTTTTAATATTTAGTTTTAGTTAATTTAAATTTAAATAGCTACAGGTGGTTAGTGGCTGTTGGATAGTTCAGGCTTAGAGTCTTATGATTATAATGAATAAAATAAATTTCCAGTTTCTATGATCATGTTTTCTTGCATTCATACAAGAAAGTAAGATAGGGTAATTAATAAGAGACTTTAAAGATGACACTTATTTTGCATAAGTCTACTGCATTTGTAAAATTCTGTGTGGATCATTCTGCGTGAAAATTTAGATTCAAAAGGAAAAAAATACATAAAATCTCCAAATACTGAGTAGATCTTACTCATCGTGGTTTTTTTTTTTTTAAGCAAGGACAGTGAGAAAGAGAGACAGAGAGAATCAACTTTTATTGAGTTTTTCCACATGGCTTTCGTTGCTCTGACACTTAGTGGTGTATGTGGTGCTGGGATTTGAACCCACGTACCTGCACATGCCGGGCAAGCGCCGTAACCACCAAGCCACCGCTCCAGCCCAGATCTTACTCATGTTTATGTATATTTTTAATTGAACCATAGTAGTAGATATTAAACCCTTATTGTTAAATTTCCTGGGAACATTTAGAAGAAGAATGCAGCAGTGTCCCCACCCCTGGCCCTTTAGGCCACTCTCTTCCTGGAGGCAGAGATTTCAGTGCATTTTATTCACTATGGCACCTCCAACACCAGAATACCACTTAACACAATTTAGATGCTGATGTCTGTTAAGCAGATGGATGCGTTGCATTTCAAACAATGCCTGAATGCAGTAAACCCTCAGTAAATGTCAGTTGTCCCAGTGATTTTTCATTACGGTGAGTGCTATATCTTCATTATTTTTGGACCTAGTATAGTGTTAGCACATGGGAAGAAGATGCAGAGTCAGGAAAATGATACTCCACTCTTCAAAGATGGAGTCAAGGTCCCAAAACACTGGCAAATACCTTGCATCTGAAACTAAAATTTATTTTTTTTTATTTTTTATTTTTTCATATTCTTATTTTTTT
>PVKS010007146.1:0-74479 GCA_004027875.1 Aplodontia rufa | reverse complement strand
TGGTACATGCTCTGCTGCTGTAATTGGTACATGCTCTGCTGCTGTAAGTGGTACATGCTCTGCTGCTGTAATTGGTACATGCTCTGCTGCTATAAGTGGTATATGCTCTGCTGCTCTAAGTGGTATATGCTCTGCTGTGGTATGTAATATGTACTACACTACTATCATCTCTTTACATAACCCTGTAGCTGCCCCTGAATAGCTCCTGTACTTCTGCCACTTTCCTATCATGATTATAATGTAGCAAAGATGCATAAATGACCCTTGAGTTAGCAAACAGGAGCAACTGAAGCAACACAAGGCCATATACACAGCATTCACCTTGAGTTAGCTGCTTATAACCTTTGCCTTTAAGGTGAGCTGTGTCTGCATTCTGTTCCACTGGGGTTTCGGGTGACATAATCTCTTCGCGTCTTTGACTGCATGACACTCTTTTGAACTGTTTTTTTAAGACCACAGTTCCCAGGTAACTTCTTTATGCTTTGTTGCTGAGGGTGACTACATCCGACCACACTCAGACCAGACCTGCTCAACGCCACCACAGTGAACCCCATACCCACCACTTCTTTCTCTTCCACACCTACAGTCCCATCCTGACAGCATGGCCACACGAGGTCCTCAGGAAGTGACTGTTAATAAGCCAAACTGCAACTGCATGTCCTGCAGCTGCTGGAACTGATCTGGAACACCCATCCAGTCACAGATTTCCAGTCCTTGAGGACATGGCAGGAAGCAACACAACCCAAGCTCCTTCGCTCATTCATGGTGGTGAAATGAAACTCTATTGGTGCGTCTCCTAGACATGGCATAACCCCACTAATCCTTGCTATCTTCAACTGTACAATGAGGTAAAGAATTGCAATACTTCTCAAAATTAATTGTCCCCAATACTGTCTGTATTTTTACATGTAGGCGTTTTTGTTTAAGCCTTTAATCCAACCTGCTTTTCCCAGGCCTGCATTTTCGGGCATACAAATGGATTATAATTGGTTTAATCAAAGATCTCGTGACAGGTCGCGACGGGATTAAAACTTGGAATGAATACTGATGGGGTCACAGTGGTCGACTAAGCGCACACAGTCCCTTCTCCCCTCCGAGATTTCCAACTGTATTTTTCAAGAGTTCAGGCAAGCAGACCAAAGCCTCACATCCTCCACTAATAGGGAATCAGTTGCGATGATGTTTAGCAGAGCTGCAAAAGTGGAGAAGAAAAGTGGGTAGCAATCCAGAGATCAGTCTCTGGAAGCAGCTCCTCCCACAACTGAGCAGCACAGAAGCTGGTACCTTCAGGGAACCACAGAAATTCCACTGGAGCTTTCGGGAAGCTCGACCTTCCCGAGAGAGCAGCTGGCTGCAGAACCCATTTCTAGAGGTGGGACCCTAAGCAGCCAGAGAGATAAGAAAATACCCCGGGTTCTTCCAACCTCCTGTGCGTCCTCCTGCTATTCCACCCTTGGCTGAGTTATACCAAGGCACCGGGCAGCAAAGCGGTCAAAGTCGTTTGAAGGTCAGGCTCCTTATAATGAAGAGGGGAACAAGCAAAGAAAGGAACTGAAGGAAAAAAGGCCCAGGGAAGAAATCAAAGGAGAATGAAGAGAAAGGAGGTGGACAGATGGAGATCAGAGTATCAAATCCATTATTGAGAGAGCTCCTAGCAGAACACGGCTTTAATCTGGGGGCAAACCTGCGCCCTATGGTTGCCCTGCATTAGCAGAGCTGGTCAGCCGAAGGCCACCCCTCAGAGGTGGGCAGCTCATTTGTTTGATTAAGTGTGTATTGGGGAAAAGGCTGGGGCTCCTATACTTCCTTTCTAATGTACGGAAATCCATGCGCTCTCTTCGCCAATATGACACGAATCACCTCTGGGAAACGGAGTGTAAAGCAGCAGACGTTCATTCACAGGTTACGATGCTGCACGTCAGGACGGTGCGGACAATGGCTTCTCTTCAGAAATAAGAGAAAATGAGACAATTCTTAAGACGAGTGTCTGACTTGGTGTTTCTATGGTGATGGAAAGATGTTCAGAAGCAAGCAGTGTCTCAAAAACTGACCAGAGAATCATGTTTAATAGTGAAAGGAGGGACTGGAGCGGTGGCTCAGTGGTTATGGCACTTGCCTGGCAAGCACGAGGACCCGGGTTCAAACCCCAGCACCACGTACACAACAAAGTGTCGGAGCAACAAAAGCCACATGAAAAACTAAATAAAATTGATTCACTCCCTCTCTCTTAAAAAAAAATAGTGAAGGGCAAGGGAGCCATAGATTGATATCATAAGCTTCAAATCCAGGCTGTTATACTTCATGGGAAACAAAGCCGTCTGTTACGGTTCAGGACAGCAGTGTCCCCTGCCCCGGAAAGCTTCTGTGTGAATGCATGAATGTTGGATGGTGTGAGCAGTAACCTAATCAGTCCACCGTAGTTTGGATGCACTGACCGGGTGGCTACCTGCCGACAGGTGGGGCGTGGCTGGAGGAGGTGGCTCACGGGGGGTCCAGCAGGTTGTATCTTCCAGGTGGCCCCTCTCCCTGTGTCTTGGCCACCTTGACTAAACAGCATTCCTCCTTCATGCCCTTTGGCCAAGATGTTCTGCCTCAACTTGGACCCAGAGCCATGGAGGGAGCCCACCATAGACTGAACCTCTGAAATCATGCGCCCAAATACACATTCCCACCCCTCAGGTGTTCTTGTCCAGCATTTTGGTCACTGTGATGCAAAGATAACACATCGTCAAAAGCAGTACTTTTGAAAAAATGAGTTGACAGAGATTGGGGGGAACATACTTTGAAGGAGGGGATGGAAGGCAGGGGGATTTGCTAGTGGGTAAAGAGCAATGTGAGCAAGAATTGGCCAACCTTGAGAAGGGCTCAAGGGAGCTTCAGGTCTTCTCACTTCTCGGGGGCACTTGCTCCATACGATTCTTGCATGTACCATTCATGTTGTCCTTTTCTTGTGGAACTAGAAGACATTGACTGCAGCTCTCAACTCCCCAGATCCAGATCCACATTCCTTTCTAGACAGCTGGGACACAGCCTCACCATGCACCTCACATGTGAGCAAACGTCATACCTGGAATCCTATCAACAACTTCCTGATGGCATAAGTTTTACCTCCATTGCCACCCCTTTCTGAAATGATACCTTTGAATCATGTTTTCAACGTCACTGTACCATTCTAAGATTTGGCTAAGCTAATAGCTACCGGCGTTTGTCAGCTTTCTGACACTATGACAAAGTGCTTCAGGTGATTTACTTATAAAGAGAAAAGGTTTATTTGCAGTCATGGTTTTGGAGGCTCCAGTGCATGATCAGGTGGGGAGCATGTGGTGGAAGGAAGTGAGAGAAAAAGCAACAGGGTTCACAACATTCTCCTCAAAGACATGGAGAACAAATGCACACCAGCAACCTTGCACCCCATCCACCATCTTTTCTCTACGCAGATTCTCTGTGATCCTTAACTTTGTCTCCCAACAGCAGCATAATGATTCTGATTACACACCTGCGATTTGGCACAGCAAGAAGTCATTGAGAATTCGACATCTTGACTCATCACCATACGCCCAGCTCATTTGCAAGCGTGAAGCTATAGGTAAGCTGTTTAAGTGCTGAGAACCTACACGTGGGTGGTGGGGAAATTCCAAGCACCGAATCTAGGAATTGAACTCAGTGTTACAATATGGTCCTCTAAAAACAGGAAGAGAAAACACAATGAGCAAGGATGGCCTCAATTCACATGGCCTTAAGATGAACAGGGAGGCGGATGAAGGCTGAAGGAGATGTTGATCAAATTATGCAAGGTAGCTCCAGAAGAGTGATCAGCATGGAGCAGGGCAGGCAGCAAGGCTTCGGAAATGGTAGCCCAGTCGTTTAATTAGAGAGTGGTGCTCATCAAGGCTCCAACTTAAACATCTCCTCCTACCAAATACACATGACCCACCCCCTGGTTCCTGAAGCTGAGCAAACATTTAGAAACTTTCGTACAGGCCAGGCCAATTCAGAGTGGAGATCGCCACTGTTCCAAGTGCCCTTCACAACAGAACGATCTGATGAGGGAGCTCCGAAGAGGAAACTTCGGTTTAAGGAGGGAAAATGCAGATTTTGTCAAAGTTATTCTCACAAAGTTTCCTATTCCCCATATTCCCATAAGCATCTGCATGTTTTTAGGACAGAAAATCACCATGTATCAGAGCTGCTGGTCTTTCTTCTTCATTCCTTTGCCTAAAGTCTCCCTAGCCATGCAGATGGGAACTGATTTACATCAGCCATCAAAGTAGCCCAGGTCTAGATGGACTTCTACCCATCAGGAAATTAGGCTGTGACCCAAGAAAGCTTTAATGTATCACTTCTTTCTCATTAACATATTCTTTCTCTCAAGTATATATATATACATATTTGTGTGCATACACATATATAAATATGCATATATGTGTATGCATTTTTGTATGAATTTATATCAATATATTACACATACATTAATATATTCTATCAACTGTATGTGCATACATATGTGTATACACATACTTACATATATGTTACATTTATATGCAATTATATATAAATTTATGTAATATATTATGTATATAATACATAATTATGCTTCATATAATTATATATTTTATATAATCATTGTATATATTTTATATATTATAAGGTATATACCATATAATATTGTATATAATTTGTGCATTATAGCATGTTATATATTACAGTATATAACATTACGATATGCATTTATATTACACATAAATTTATATGTATATTACATAAATTTTAATTTATATTACATCTAAATACATGTATTTATATTACACATAAATTTATATTTATATATGTTATATATACAAGGACACATGCACGCACACACACAGAAGAGAAAAGGACCTGGTGGCCAATTATTTCTGAGTTCTGTTTGAAAGGGAATGCACTACCACTCTTTCCCAAACCTGAGCCTTGCACAATTTTGAATTGTTCCGATATTTTCGTGCCACCTCTGATTCTCACTCAGTATTTTTCCATCAACTTGCTTTGTAGAAACGTTTGCGTTAAAAAGCACCATGTAGCTACTATAAATTTTAAAAGGCAGCATCGCTGCTTTAATGGAAAACAAAACCATTGTAAACAAGCATTATTTAATCTACCGGAATTTAACAAGACAGTATTATTTAATGTACCAGAATTTAACAAGGCTGCCTAACTCTGGTACAGAAAGATTACCAAGTATTCAACGCAGTGCAAAATATGACAATGAATTCAGCCACCTCCTTGGAAATGGCTCACAGGATTGGAAAGGAAATGCTTCTTTCATGGGCAAAGCTCTAACTCCATCTAACTCGAGGTTCACCACCTAGGAGTCCCACACTTCAGTAAAACGTTGGAGTGGCAGAAAGAAGAGGCCAAGAAGATGGGCTTATATCAGCCCCACCACGGCTAACTCAGGGTTCTGCATTACACAGCTACTTCCTCTCTCTCCGGGCCTCAGTTTCCCCATGTGTGTAAACATAATGTGTGATGTTATCAAATGAATTCCCATGAACCAGAGGTTAAAGTGTTCCTTCTGTTTCAGTTCTCCAAGTAGATAAGATCTATAAAAATACAACACAGTACAAAGAAACAGTTCCCAGGTGGAAGAACATCACCATCAGTAAAGATTCCCCGCCATATTTCAAATGCTCCATCCTGGCTGTTCCGTGAGCAGCTATGGACCCACCGGGCCTTAAAAGAACAATCCCTGGACTAGATAGGAAGATGGCAAAGATGAGACACCTGTGTTCCATAACCTTGACCCTTGCAGGCAAACAGACATGCTGTAGACATTGGGCTAAACTGCAGGGGCGGGGGGCAGGGAGTCCCCATTTATACTTTATCAACAATTAAATTCAGGTTTAACTTTTAGTCCCGCCACCCCCAATACTGGGGATCGAGTGAACCCAGAAGTGCTTTACCTCTGAACTACATTCCAGCCCTTTCAATATTTTATTTTGAGATGGGATCTAAGTTGCCTAGGTTGGCCTTGAATTTGTGATCCCCCTGCCTCAGACTTCCCAGGAAATGGAATTACAGGTGTACAACACTGAACCTGGCTCACTTCAACATTTAAAATTCCCAAAGGCAGCTCCCAAGGAAATGTATTTCTTAGATGTTGGACTACAAAAATAGAAAGGAGGTGTTCATTGATTCCTTCTCACAATGGTCCAGAGTTTAATTAAAAATGGTTTTCGACTGGTTTAGCATAGGACTTCTCCCTTACCACAGAGTTCACCACAAACCCCCAGATCAATCTGGCAGAGTTCTCAAAAGCAGAGCTATTAAAGGAACTGTCTGTCAAACACGAGGTGGGCATAAAAATGCTGGTTGCACACCCCTCCCCAAGGTGAGCCCAGACCTGCCGGCCTTCTCAGGGTACTGGCAGACCAGGATAGGGTGGAAAGCATGGTTAGCTTCATTCATGTGAAGGAGGAATTCATGCCTCTGAGGTTTTATTTTTTAAGAGAATACAGCTGTAACTTTTCTTAAGCTTCCTGAGAGTTAAAATAGAATGATGAATCTTGTTTATAAAAGTTGGAACTGTCACTTAGTCTTTGATACAAATCAAAAGGTGAAGAACAGGATGGCTTTGGCCTCTTGAGAGAAGTGGGAAATAAATATCTGCCCTTTTACACAAAACAGGCCAAACCCAAAGAAAACAGTATTTGTCTTTATAGTTCCAGAAACATCTTTTCAGTGACATCTGTCCATAAACCTTCTGTAAACAGGTATAAATTCTAAGAAGAAGTTGAGGAAGCTTCTGGGATGTTAAAGATCAGGACAAACTTCTGGTGGGCACACATATGCTCTTAGTAAACTATACTTCCTTTTCCCTTGAGTACCCTACCACCCACTCCTCATTCAATGAAGTTCTGATATATTCAAAGAGCACCCACAGTCGCTAAAAATTTCCTCCTTGGTCCAAGGCATGTAGCACTGATCTCCGGAGATTGCTGATCATAGTTCTCCTTCTCTCCACTGATGGTGATTGGTCCAAGGTCTGGACAGCAGAGCCAATAGAAATCTTCTATGAGTTTAATATGCAAATATTTGAAGAAAGAAGTTAGTATCCGAGAACTTAGGCTCAGTTATGCTGCTATAACACACTTCCATTCCCAATGATTTTCAACAACCCAGGTTCCTTTCTTGCTCCAAACTGAAAACACTGACGTGATCATGTATAAATTCATCTACATAAAATACAAGTCACTGCTGAATGTGATGTCGATGGGTCTGTGATGTGTCGTCTCCACACTCAATATTTTGATTGTGTGCGATATATGCTCTAGGAAAGTCTAACGGGGATGACAGACTGTATGAGTGCAAATACAGACCTGTCGATCACTGTCAAGCTACCACTCACCAGGAGAAAAACTGCCCAAAGAATATGTCCTTAATGGAGCAGTCAGCCATGCAACACCACACTCCTCGGTCCAAGGGGAAAGACCTGTGATTGGGGTATCTCCAGTTAGAGCTGCCCATCCTTTCTAGAGAAGCAAATTACTCAAGATGGTTTAATCAGTGCTTTCCCAGGATCGAAATACAAATAATAGAGAGAAAAGCCCTCTTTCCTTAGCATTTCTAAGCCATTTTTTGGAGAAAGCCTATCAGAATAATCATGGCACATAAAAATGTGAATGAGACAGGGGAGAAAGCGTGAAGAAACAGGGAGATGGAAAATAGCCAAGTCCTGGGGATCTTGAATCACAGCTCCAATCTGCAAAGCTCCTTCACTGAACTTCACCTTTATCCTCAGATTTTATGGGATATCTCAGTATTTTTCTTTTGTAGCCCACAAGTTACTAATCTTTTAAAACCACTGAGGCACAACCACAGCCCTTTTCATTTATTTTATTATATATTATTTTACTTTGAGATAGGATCTAAGTTTCTGCTGCTGGCTTGGAACTTGTGATCCTCCTGACTCAGCTTCCCAAGCCACAGGGATTACACGTGTGCACCATCATGCATCTCTCCTCTTTTAAAAAGATTGAATTGAGATCATTCTAAAGAAAAGTTAGCTTTGTGAGAGATTCAGTAATTGGAGTATGAATTGTAGGTGCTGACATAAAATGTCACTCTTGAAGTGACTGTGTTTTCCACACCACAAGTCCTCTCTACACCACTGTATCCAAGTGCTGGTCTCTCTCCCTAACCTCTGGGCTTCTTATCCACGTTGGGCTTCCATCTATGCCTTTTTTCAACCCCTAGAGCAGCCACTTTTCCCCAAGGGTGTCCTACAGAGAGGCAGGAACACACTGAGCCTGTGTTCCCCTAACTCTTCTGCAACCTTGACCCCTAAGCCGCAGCTTAGCTGTTAGCACCAACAGGATCAAGGACTCGATCCTGCCACCCCCAAAAATGTACAGGTTTTTTCTTCTGCACACTTGAATGCCACGAAGCTTCCTTTATTTCTCAACACGTGTCATGCTGCTCTGTAATTCCATATTTACTGAACTTTCTGCAAAACAACTAGTAAACTTTCTACTGAACACCTGGCTTCTAGTAAACACCTTCTTACAACACTCTTACCTCATCTGCACCATCCGCAACTGCGCTTCGTTTATCTGTGTGTGTCTAACAGCGAGGCCGGCGAAAGGTGTTGAATATTTGTTGAATAAATGAATATCTAATGTTGCCAGGCATAAAATGACACGTTTAGAACTGGTGAGTCCTAAGAAGAGTGCATTTTCACGTCTGCCTTTTTCCTAGGAATGCATTTGGAAGTGTCTCCAGAACATGTTAAATATCCTGAAGCTCGGTATCACTGAATTTTCTTTCCCCACTGCTATAATTTGAATCTGCATGCCCCCCAAAGTCTCAGGTGTTAAAGGCTTGGTCCTCCGAGATCCCTGACTTCCCGAATCATTTTTCAAGAAACACTTTTCGCTTTACTATGCAGAGATAATCTGTGAAACCTAGAGACTGGGGTGTGGGCGATGTGGGGGTAACTATGGTTTAAGATCAAGTGCCTATCATATTGTTACTTTATACACATTTATGATTGCACAACAGCTCAATTCCTTTATAAAAAAATCTCAAAAAATAAATTGGTTTCCAAAAAATATTTATATTGAAATAGTCTTTTCAAAGGCAGGAAAGTCAGCGCTTGGGCAATTGTACCAACTCAATAATTCACATTGAGTATAGAAGAACTGTGTTAATGGGGTGCTAGACTGAGTTTTCTCAACACAAGTATTAGCAAAATATTAATACACATCCAAGCTGTCCACCGATGAAAGAGTAGATAAAGATAATGTGGTACCTATACAAAATGGAGTACAATTCAGCCATGAACAGCAATGAAATCTGGTCCTGCACAGCAACCTCAATGGAACTAGGGGACATTACATGAAGTGACATAATACAGGTACAGAAAGAGAAATGCCATGAATCCTCACTCTTAGGCAGGAGCCAAAAAAATTGATTTCTTAGAAAGTGTAGAGAGTAGAATGGAAGGTACGAGAGATTGGGAAGGATAGAGAAACAGGAAGATGTGAGTTATCAGTACAGAGATATAGTTAGGAGGAATGAGTTCTAACGTTCCATAGGACAGGAGGCTGGCATCATTCATGCGTTATTGTGTATCTCAAAATATCAAGGATTCTGAATGCTGCCAATGAAGAATGATATAAGAACAGATGCCTTGGCCCCATTTAATCATTACATTGCATACACGTACGGATGTATCCTGTCATCCTCCATAAATATGCATCATCATGTCCACTGAAACATCCCTTAAAAGGTGTGCTGAGCCTATGGAAGGACAAAGTGATAATCGAGGAAAACAAAAGGACTCACACAACATATTATTTCTCTTCTCTTTTCCCCACGGAAAGATTTTTCTTCCCCAAATTATTATAAAGAATGCTTCCTTCTGTATTTGTTTTTCAAAGGAATTTTGGAATCCACATTAGCGAGTAAATAAACAGATGGGGAGACTGATACTGCACGGGGCAAAATATTGCATTACGTCTGAGTTAACGGGAATGGGTGGCGGCTGTCAGCAGTGAGATCCGGCTGGGGAGCGCAGGCAAATGCATATTTATGTGTTCTCTGAGCATCAGAGATTATTTAAATTTGCCTAATTTGGGGCTTCCTTTTACCTCTGAACATATGCTATTTGTTTTCAAGACCCTGACAGCAGCCCTTGCTTGAAGAATTAACGTCTACATAGCAATCTTTACATAGGTTCAAATAAAAATGAGGCGCTGAGTTCCTTAATTTAGTTCCATGCTTGAATGCATTCCAAACACATCCTTTCTTATTTTGAATTATGTCATGACAGCAGGGGGTTTTTTGAGCGTAATTGTTGGAGCACTGGATTCTCGATCAAGGCTCCTCTGAGGAACTGGGGACGTAGGGGAGCTGAGCAGGACAGGGAAGTGAATATTTAAAGCCAAGGCTGCTCTGGAGGACCTCCAGGCCCTTGGCAGGGTTTGTACAGCAAGCCCTTTGTTCTCTGAGTTCACAATGTCACATCGGGAATTTTAAGAGTCATCTGGACTGACTTGCTCTCTTTACAGAGCATCTTCAATACTAGAGAGGGGGAAAGCCATCTCACTAAAGCCACAGCATAGGCAGGTGGCAGGTTCTCCTCTCACAGAGCAATGACCTCCAGCACCAGGCACTTGGCAGAAATCTACATTTCTTCCTCCCTTCCTCCCTTCCTCCCTTCCTCCCTTCCTACCTTTCTACCTACCTGCCTACCTTCCTTCCTTCCTACCTTCCTACCTACCTTCCTTCCTTCCTTCCTTCCTTCCTTCCTCCCTTCCTTCCTTCCTGTTTTCTTTAAAGAGAAAGAGGGACAAAACGGAAGAGACAATAATTTTGTTTAGTTTTTCACGTGGCTTTCATTGCTTTGACACTTAGTTGTGTACGTGGTGCTGGGGTTTGAACCCATGTCCTTGTGCATGCCAGGGAAGCGCCATAACTCCTGAGCCATCACTCCAGCCCCCCCACCACCCTTCTTATCCCTGCCCCTTCACCTTAAAGTTTTGAAAAGGAGAAGTAGGCAGCAAAGAATCTCACCCATCATGAAACTGGGCATCAATAACAAAAAACGCACTGAGGTTCTGGCCTGGTCTGTGCCATAGGACAGTTTTTGCTGTGTTGCTGCCTGACCTTCTGCTACATCCCCAGCATCTAGGAGTGAGTGCTCACTACTTAGTGAATACTGAACTAAAAAAACTGAATCGCTTTCTTTGACAGATTCATCAGGGCCAGGTGTGGTGGTGCACACCTGTAATCCCAGCGACTCTGGAGGCTGAGGCAGGAGGATCCCACATTCAAAACCAGCCTCAGCAACTTAGCAAGGCCCACACCCCAGGGGTGTGGAAGATAGAGAAAATAAAACAGATTGAGAGTAAGCAGATTTCTCAGTGTTGGAGGAGTGAGCTGCACCTATGGAAAGAGAAAACTAAAATGTTCAACTGGAATTGGAGCCACAGTAACTCATGGTCTTTGACTGCTGAGAGACAGATGGGGGCATCGATAGTGGTCAATGTGGTGTCCACAGAATTTACCATATTTCTTAGCTCTGTCCACAAGGAAGCCTGGCTCCAACTCATCGCTAGGGCCTAACTGGAACAAGCACACCTCATGCCTAGATTTTGGCTCCTAAATACCATTTTTCACTAAGAAGAACCAGGAATCCATGGAGAAGTATTGATTCTAATCCTAGGGCACAGAACTGGGAGTCTGTAACATCACATTGTCGTAGAACATAAGGAAAAGCTCAAAGAATGACAGGACCTGCCAGAAGGCACAGGGCATCACCAAAAGTGGTGCCCGGTGATCCAATTTTTGACAAACTAAGACTCAAAACAAATGGTACTGATGGCGTATATTCCCAAACATAAAATTAGAATGCAAAATTTCACACTGATATTGATATCAATCATCAAATTGTGAGGTTATAAAAGAAACTACTTCAGAGTAGAATGTCAAGGAATGTAGGAATAAACGCCAGTGGTCACTGACGAGAGGCTAGTGCGTTTCCGGGTCTTTCTGCAGTCTCCATGTATATCCATATAAACTACCTGTGAAGACACCTGGCAAATACCACCTCACATCAAAGTGAACCATCTTAGCGTGGGTCACGCTGAAGTCTTGCACCTTCTGATGTGACACGAATGTGGTGTTGTTTGTAGGATGTGCCTGCTAACCACGCATCACACACGAAAATCCAACGAACTTGAGGGCTTCCCAAAGAACCCATCTATGCTCCTACCGGATTTCAAGAAAAGCCTGCCCAATGGCTCTAGAATAAAGGGCTTGCAGCTGGATGCGGTGGGGCATGCCTGTAAGCCCAGCAGCAAGGGAGGCTGAGGCAGAAGGACTGCAAATTGGAGGCTAGCCGCAGCAACTCTGCAAGGCCCTCAGCAACTTAGCAAGACCCTATCTCAAAAGAAAAATAAAGAGGGCTAGGGATGTGACTCAGAGGTGAAGTTTCCCTGGGGTTCAATCCCTGGAATAATAATAATAATAATAATAATAATAATAAACAATGATAAATAACGCAGTATCTATACGCATGTGACCCTGCGTTTCATTGTTGGCCAGAAAGGACATCATTGGGACATGAATGGTATCTGTGGCATGCATGTGAGTGTTGATTTCCTGATTTGGATGGCTATCCTTTTATTAGTCTAATAAACAAGTAGAATTTGCATTAAAGGATTTACCATCCTGGAGCGCAGCACCTGTGGCTTACTCTCAGATGGTCCCAAAGAGATTACATGGAGTGTTCCTGCCATTATGTCTTTCAGATTCAGGTTTTTTTCAAAGTAATAACAAGGATTTGCAAATCCTGTCACTCTTGTAAAAATCAGTTGCATGGAGCTTGAGAGAAAGCAAGAGTTCAGCATCTAAGTTATGCTACATGGGTGTTTAATTATGCTGTGCTGTAGGGTGGTTAGAGTGAAAATGCACAGGGGCTGGCGCGGTGGCTCAGCGGTTACGGCGCTTGCCTGGCATGAGTGAGGACGCAGGTTCGAACCCCAGCACCAGGTACATAATGTGCAGAGCAACAAAACCCACATGAGGGGGCTGGCGCGGTGGCTCGGCGGTTACGGCGCTTGCTCGGTATGCGCAGGTACATGAGGTCAAACCCCAGCAACCAAGCATCAGAGTAACGAAAGCCACAGGAAAAAGTAAACAAAACTGATTCTCTCTCTACCCCTCTCTCACTGTCCCTGTCTTTAAAAAAAAGAAAGAAACAAAACACCTTTCATAAAATAACAGGAACAAAAATTGTATGAAGCCCGGTTTTAGGCATGAAATTTTTACTGGAGCTAGTGTCCTTCACGCAGATTTAAGGTGATGGAGGGCAATGGTGTCACCAGCTGCCTTGGATTTGTTTACATAAGACAAGGAAGATGTCAACAGCGACCTATGAAAGGGCAGGACTTGGAACCGGCCATGTGCGACTCCTCGAGGAGTCCCGCAATCGTAATGTCTTAGGCTCATCCTCAGACGCCAGCCTAATTTGCCAGTGCATTGGGAAGAGGGTAACAGGAAACTTGGAACAGCAGTGAGGGAGCGGACGGCCAACTGGCACGGTTACACTGAACTAATTGCTCTCCCTGCCTGGAGTTTACCTAGAGAGAGTCCCTTAACAATGCCGAGCGCTTATCTCCATCTGGCACCAACTTCCTAAAGGAAGGTCATCCCCGTTAATATTTGGAAAGGAGAACGATGAAATTATATGCCTGTTCCTTTCCCAGAAACAATCAGAAAACCCTGAAAATATTTTCCCTTGATAAATACTGAAAGATAACCATAACTCACATGTATCAAAATCTTACTCCAGGGAAGACACTTTGCATAAATCATCTTAGTAATTTCAATAAAAAACCAGATGTTCTCCTCTTTGCTAATGAGGGATTGAATGCTCAGAGGATCGGTGACTGGAGTTAAAACAGGAACAGAGAGGCAGTTATGGTGGCACACACCTATAATCCCAACCACTCAGGAGGCTGAAGCAGGAGGATCCAAGTTCAAGTCCAGCCTCAGCAACTTAGCAAGAACCTATCTCAAAATAGAAATGTTTTAAACTAGGACTTGGGATGTAGCTCAGGGGAAAAACACCCCTGGGTTTGACGTGAGCCACAACAAACCTTCTCTCTTTTTAAAGCTGATTCTCAGGTAACAGAAAAGTAACATCAAAATTAACTTGAACTCGTGTGTCATTAGAGCCCTGCGTTTTCACCTACTTGAAACCTTCTACTTTGCTCATACCTGAGATTAAAAAAAAACCATCTTCATCAGATCACTAAAAATACTAACAGCTACAACATAAATATCTGAAAAAATAGCTTAGTTTACAAATGCTTTCATTCATAATCGCCGTCTTTCCAGGAACTCAAAGGAAAGGTGATTCCTCTCCCATCTGTATAGACATGAACACTGAAGTTCAGAGTCGTTTAACAAAGAGCTTTAATTACAGGAATAATCAAGACTGCAATGTGGACCAGAAATAGTTGAGGATGTTGTAAGGGAAGTTCACATTTCAATTTATTATTAAATAAAGTCTAACAGTGCAGGATCTCAAAGCAGGAGCGCAGAGGAAACACCAAAGCCACATGGTGATGCTGAGAAGTCTAGAAAGATCAGCGATTGACCATGATTTTGGACATAAATGCTTTGCCAGAGCTCAGCTGGAAGAAAAATAACATAGACAGATGTGGAGACATAGATGTAGGAGCAGACAGAATGAAAGGCCTAGCAGGAGCCTTTGGATTCCTGGCCTCCCGAAGGCCGTAGGTGTCCAGGATTCTGTCCTTCCTCCAATTGTCTTCTGAGCTTGCCCAGCAGCAAGCTGGCTTGCACAAGACCATCAGCGAAAGAAAACCTCTCCTGGACCTCCGCCCCTGGACTGCTCCCTCCTCTGTTGGACAGCACCGGAAAGCTCTCTCTACTGATGGCCTGGTGCTTGGACAACTATAGTGCCACATGCCAATGTGCCAGGCAAGCGTCCTGTGGCTGGCACATGCAGCTGGGGGCCATCTGCTCAGATGAAATACGACAACGTGAGACAGAAGGTCACTCACTCTCGATGGCTGATGCCTGGCCTGTTCCAGACAGAAGAACTTCAAGAGAAAGAGTGAACCCTGGTAGCAAATCCCGACATGTCTTCAATTCATCTGTAACTTCAGAGAACGCACAGTAGCCAGTCATACAACCCTGAGCTTGCTTGCTTGCTGTCTTTCTTTCTTTCTTTTTTAACCAGGGATTGAACTCAGGAGCATTTAACTACTGAACCACACCCCCAGATCTTTTTAGTTTTTATTTTGAGACAGTGTCTCACTGAGTTGCTTAGCGTCTTGCTAAATTGCTGAGGCTGACTTTGAATTTGTGATCCTCCTGCCTTAGCCTCCCTAGCCACTTGGATTACAGATATGCACCATCACCTCCAGATAGGATATTAAATCTTAAAGGATAAGCTCAAATTCTCATTCACAGCAGAGATTTTTTCTGTGTGATGGCAGCAGGGGTGCCCAAAAATCTTCTGATGACTCAGCCACGAGTATCGTCAGGTGGTGGACAAAGCTCGTGGAGACAGCACCTGCTACAGGGTTGCACACGATGGAATGAACAGACTGTTCGCCTCAAAGGATGGAGCAAAGACTCCTTTTCCTATGGCGTCCCTGTCTGGCCTATTTTGTAAGCCTTCTCTCCCCATTGGTTCTATGCCTTCTCCAATAGCCTTCTAAGAGATTTGCTTTTAGATTCACGCAAAGTAGGGTCCTTTGATTTTCAAATAAGAATGTACTTTGGCCTGAGTAGAGGAGACAAAGGGCAATTAGAGTTGGCTGGTTTCCTACGGGCAGGACACTTTGAATCCCCCGGCATGTGGTACATGAGCAAGTCTCCACCAGCAGCCTGGTAGGTGGCATGGGAAGGGCTCGGGTGTGACCTGTGGTCATTGCTGTAGTTATCTGTGAATTTTCATGACTTTAATGCACTACCCAAATACATCCCTCATCTCTTCTTTCTTCACGCAAGTCTTAACTGAGTGCCTACTATGGGCTAAAAATTCCTCTTGAAGAAGGTGAGGTAATAAGATAGAGTCTTTCCAAGTTAAAAATGTGGGTCCTGAGCCAGGTACACAGTTGCTCACCTCTAATCCCAGCAATTAGGGAGGCTGAGGCAGGAGGATCGTAAGTTCAAAGCCAGCCTCTGCAACTTAGTGAGACCCTGTTTCAAAATAAAAATAAAGGGCTGGGGATGAGGTTTAGTGGTTGACTGTCCCTGGGTTTGATCCCTGGAACCAAAATAAGGGAGGAAAAAAAAAAAAAAACGTGATTCCTGAGGTCCTGTTTCAAGCATAGGCTTGTATACTGGAGTGACCACTTTCAGATGTGGGGTCCTCAGGCAACTGATATTTCCCCAGTACAGAGGAATTAACAGCACTGACCACAGGCAGCTATTCCGTTAGGTCCCTTAATCCTCCCATATAAAGCCCTTAGGACTGAGGCTCCTATAAAGAACCATCCGCTGAGGGTGAATGGTTGTTCCTCTTAAACTCAGCATTAGCAATGTGTGGCTGAACATTGGACACACCCAAGGCAAAAGGGAAAGGCACACAGTTTGCCATATCGTGAGCAAAGAGAGAGACATGGAGAAGATGCAGTCTAGAAAAAATCCCACAGGAAGCAGTGTCTCAGCGGACACCCAAAGGCAAAGTGGAACCAGCCAGTGTGGGTGGAAATGGTCAAGGCTGGGGGCAAAGGAGGGACAGGTGCAGAGGGCCAGAGGCCCCAGAAGGTCAACAGGAAAGAACTGCATTCAGAACAGCTAAGGGCCCTGTGGAAACCAGGGGCTGAGGAAGACATGGGAAGAGGCAGGAGAGGGAGGAGAGGTTGACGGGAGTGCCATGTAAAGAGAACTCTGAACACTAAAATTAAAACAATAAAAGGGCTGGGGATGCGGCTCAGGGGCCTCTGGGTTCCATCCCCAGTACCAAAAAAAAAAAAATGTCAATAAGGGATTTGTGGTCCTTTCTACCCTTTACCTACAACCAGCTGACGCTGGGGATGGCATAAAAGCTCATGGACACAGCGATTAATTAATAACATTCCAATAATGCAGCTGACTTATGGAGGGCAGGGGATCCCTGGGGTTTTCATGATGAGAAACACGAGGTTCACAGCAAAGTAGAGAGAACTCAGTCACCTCTTGGAAGTGAGACCCCTCACACCAATTCCCTCAAGACCAAGAGGTAGCGGGCGGCGTCAGTACTTACACAGGGACGAGGGGCTGGAGCAGTGGCTCAGTGGTTAGAGCGCTCGCCTGGCATGTGCAAGGACCCCATTTCGAATCGCAGCCCCACATGCACAACTAAGTGTCTGTATGGGAAACAAAGGCCAGATGGAAAAATAAAATTGATTCTCTCTCCTCTGTTTTTTTTTTTTTTTCTTAGAGAGGGAGGGATAGTGAGAGAATCAGTTTTTCACTCCTTGGACACTTTGTTGTGTACATGGTGCTGGGGTTTGAACCTGCATCCTCTCACATGCCAAGCAGGCATCCAAACTGCTGAACCACTGCTCCACCCTCTCTCCTCCCCAGTTAAAAAACAAACAAACAAGGAGAATCAGGCACAGTGTTACATGCCTGTACGTTTTTTGTTTCATATCATGATGTGCTGGTGGGTTGTTAGGAATACTCCTCAAATTTAGTAATGGTGTAATATTTCACCTAGGTGAGTGATTCTCAAACTTGTGGGCACAGTGCAACATTCTGGGAAGCACAGTTTACGATTTCAGGTCTCTTCCTCAAGAAATCTTCAGCGAGTTTGAGATGTTCTTAGAATATGTGTTCTAGCCAGGCATGGTGGCGCACACTTGAATGCCAGCAACTTGGGAGGCTGAGGCAGGAGGATCACAACTTAGTTCAGCCTCAGCAACTTAGTGAGGCTCTAAGCAACTTAGAGAGACCCAGTCTCAAAGTTAACAAAAAGGGCTGGGGATGTGGCTCAGTGTTTAAGCGCCCCTGAGTTTCATCCCCAGTTAAAAACAAAAACAAACAAAAGATACAATGAGGTAGTCCATTCTAAGTTAGGAAAGACCAAAGATAAATTCACTAGCAGACTTACTGACTCCCAGGAGCCTTGGGGAACATCCAGGTGGAAATTCTAGTAGGCTTCCGAAGGTGCAGGTCTCAAGGTGAGATAGGAGAGCTGGTGGCTTAATGACAACAGCACAAAGAGATTCAAAGACTTAATCAAGGACAATGTGTTGAGAGGGAAGCTGAGAGCAGAGCCCACAGGGAAGCCATCGCTTAGAGACTGGGAAAAACATAGAAGAATGGGGAGGGCCAAGCAGACCGCTGGAAGGGAAGAAAACGCAGTCACAGGGACCCAGTGAGGGGCACCTTCCGCAACAGGCAGGCTTGGGCACCGGGGGATCCTGCAGAAAGCTCCAGGGAAGGCAAATGAGCCATTGCACACTGGTAACTACGACATTAACAGAAGCCATTGCGACAATGTTTAGGTTTCAGGACGGAGAAACAGTGAGCGGAGGAGGACTGATTGCAAGATGAGGAAGCAGAGACTAAAAACACTGGCGACTCCAGCATTTTGGAAAAGAACTGGAAAGATGGTGTGATCACTGACCAGGACAATACGATGGAGGAACGCTGGGAGGAGGCTTTGATTCCTTCCCCTGTTTCATGACACTCAGACCCAATCCAACCCAAAGGCACTGTGCAAGCTACATTCAGATATAAACCGAGGGGACTGGAGTGGTGGCTCAGCAGTTAGAGCACTTGCCTGGCATACGTGAGGTCCCAGGTTCAAACCCCAGCACCACATACACAACTAAGTGTTGGAGAAACAAGAACCAGGTGAAAAAAATAAATAAAATTGATGCTCTTTCTCACTTAAAACAAACAAACAAAAACACCTCTTTCTCACTCTATACCTCCCTCTAAGGAAAAAAATGCATTACACACACACTTACAGTCACACACATGCACACTCACACTGAAAGTCACATAGGAAAAAACAAGTTTGGCCCAGGATGGGGAAGATAAAATGCACCATGATCTTGTAGACCTATGAATTTTAGATACACACACATTCCAGGCATTTAATTTTAGTGCAGATTACTTATGAGGACAGACATCTAAAAAGTTCTACCAGTTTACTTTTGTTCATCTTTGTCACAATGCAACACCAGGGTATCTGATTATAAATGTCACACTTTAATTTTTTTAAATGACATTTGACATGCCCGTTATTTTTCCTTTATAATTCCCTGGTTTAAAATGTTGTTTTAGACTGTGTATGTGCAGTTCAGTATCTTGAAGGCAAATGCTATGTTTTAGAACTTGATAAGTCCCAGTTTCCGTAAATAGATATCTCATTTTGTTTCTGAATTAATTAAATGAACCAGTAAACGGTTGAGGGTGAATCTCAGTGAAATAGCCCCTGTTTAGCATGCAGGAGGACTTGGATTTGATTCCCAGAACCCCCTCCAAATAAAACCACTAGTTGTGATATTCTTGAGAGACAAATACAATAAAATCTTTTCAAACTTCTTGCAAAGAATACATTTCTAAGAAAACAAAGTAGGTTGACACATTTCCATCTGCAAGCTCACTTCCTTCATCAATTTGTGGCAAATTAATCAAAATAGCAGACGGATCGATCACCTAATCCCTGGAAATGGCAGCCGGTGACACATCACTGGATCTGATGAACAAATTTAATTTCAAGAGCTGAAAATGTGAGGAAGCCATCCATGCTGGGGAAGGGGATGGTAGCTCGGAGGTTTGGTGTGGCGGCTCATGAATCCCTTTTGAGGTCCTTATATAAAAAGGTCAGATTGTTCAGGCCTTGAAAGTTTCCCTCTATAAACTGAATCAGTAAGGCACATTCTAGTTCAACCACCAGGCTTTAGACACTAAGGAACTTGAATCCAAGTGGAGAGGAATCAGGGGGCACACCTGCGATCCCAGCGCATAGGAGGCTGGAGGTGCATCAAAAAGATTTCAAGTCCAAAACCAGCCTCAGCAACGTCGCAAGAATCAGTTTCAACATAAGACATTCAAAGGGCGGGGGATGCGCTCCTGGATATTTTCACAGAAGAGCAAGAATTGGCATACTATAGAGACACAGCTACATCAATAACTGGAGCAGCTCAATATCCAACAGCTAAACTATGGAACCAACCCAGATGCCCCTCGCTGGATGAACGGATTAAAAACTGTGATACACACACACACACACACACACACACACACACACAATGGCGTACTACTTAGGTATTAGAATGATATCATGGCTTTGGTAGCTAAATGGAAAAAAAAATTGTGCAGAGAGAAATATCCCAAAAACAGACTGAAGGGGCAGGTGTTTTCTGTCTTATGTGGAAGCTGGAATAAAACCTAAGACAGAGTGAAAGTTAGTACGTTTAATTAGTGAACCCACCAAAGTTGGAATTTCACATAAGCTGGGGGAACAACAGCTATCAAGGTGCAGGGAGAAGGGAGGGACGCAGGGAGGAAGAGGAGAGCAAAGTTCTCAATATGGCTGGAAACTCTCAACTCCCATGAGAAGCCAAGCTCTTTACAGGCAGGCATACAAACCCAGAAATTTCAACAGTTAATGTACATGTATATGCTCATTTCTATCTATAGCATGGGGGGACTACAGAGGAGACACGAGATCAGGGAGTGGATGAAAGGGGGAGATCGTGGACTAGGATCAGGCTTAACTTGCTTATCAACATCCATGGATTCATGAATATGTCACAACGATGCCCCCCAATATGTAAGGCTATGTTGAACTAATAAAATAAATAAATAATAAAAGGGCTGGAGATGTATCTTAGTAGGAACACCCCTGGGTTCAATCCCCAGTATCAACTAAAAAAAAAATAGCTTGAATGAACTTCTGAGTTAATAAAAATCTTTAGGCGCTACTGCAAACAACAGCAAGGAAGCTTTCAAAAGGCTCATCTTTCTTAACAAAGCAGACACAATGAAAACTTAGTAACACACTGTTGGTAGAGAGTAAGGCGCACGATATAAAATTCTTCCAATAAGGTTGACTATCTAAAATTTTTCAAAATCAAATCAATAGTGGAGGGCTGGAGCAGTGGCTCAGTGGTTGGAGTGCTTGCCTGGCACGCACAAGGACCCGGGTTCAAACCCCAGCACCACATACACAGCTAAGTGTCAGAGAAACACAGGCCAGATTTAAAAAAAAAAAAAAAGTTGATTCTCTGTTCTCTCTCCCGCCTTAGAAAAAATTAAATAGTGATAAATGTAGCAAGATTGAAATAGGTTTAAATATGAAGGTAGAAGTATAAAGGACAAGCCCTAAAAACAATCTATAGCCCCAAACCTAAATTAACAGAAGACCAATTAACTAGATGAATGTAAATAAAAGGGAAAAAAGAAAATAAAAAAAGATAAGTATAAAATACTATGATTAGAAATAAAATCATCATCTTGGTATTGAATAGCCATTATATTACACCCTTTTATTAAAAAATAAAATAGCTCCCTGTACAGTACCTATAATAAAGACAAAGAAAATCAAGTTTAAAGAAGTCTAAAACAAAAGAACAAGCGATGAAAAGTTATTTTCAGTTCTAGGGAAAAGGGAATCATTGAAGCTTGCGGCTCTCCTCTGAATCTAAACCCAAGGGACCGGCGGCCCCTCCGTGTGGCTTTCTCCTGGAGTCAGGAGTGAGTGGAGTGAGACAGCACACTTCAAAGGCTGAAGTTCAAAGCGCCCGTGTGCACCCGGCAAATTTCCAGAGCTGCAGTGTTCTCTGTGGGCTTGGGATCCTTTCTCTGCCTCCTGTGCTCTTCAAAGGCAGTAAGACACTCAAGCTTCATTTCTTTTATTTTTTTTCTTAAGAGGGATAGTGAGAGAGGAGAGAGAGAATAAATGCTATTTAGTTTTTCACATGGCTTTCATTGCTCTGACACTTAGTTGTGTGCGTGGTGCTGGGGTTTGAACCCATGTACTTGCGCATGCCAGGCAAGCGCCTTAACCTCTGAGCCACTGCTCCAGCCCCAATTTTCATTTCTTAAAGGACTTCTCAGTCTGGATTTGGGAAGTTAGCAGCTTCCGTACCTAGAGTGCATTGAGCTTCGAGGTGTGTGATCTTCCCTAATGTTTCCCCTGGGTTATTCCAAATAACCAACGCACACTCCAGCTGGCAGGTGGAGAACCGCCCCAGCAGCTCCTCTGCAGACACAGAAGCGCACCGCTGACCACGAGCTCCCTGGTCCAACAGGCATCCTTGCCAACAACCCCAAGAAACAAGCATCCGCTGCCCGCCCTTCCTGACTGTGCCCTCCAGCACTGAGCACCACGCAGGAGGAGCTCAGCCAGTGCTTCAACTCCTTCCACAGAAAGTAACTAGGGATTGGCAGCGGGGTGGGTCTGCAAAATGTTTCACTCCTGAAACAGGGGGGCGCTGCTCGATGGTGAAACATCATCCATCTCCATTCTTCTATATTTCACCCCTACAACCGATATAAATGCTGAGACTGAATTTTCCAGAATTAAATGATTGCATAAGTATTTAGGTGCTACCTTGTTGATTGTCTCCCTAGATCTCTCCCTATCCTCCCTCTCTCTCTTTCTTTGATGAGTTGTGGCAGAGATGATGCTACATGGTCATTTCGCCCCTGGACACACAGAAAACTACTTCCCAACAGCTTTGCACTTGGGTGAGTATAGATGGCCACTTTGCCCAGGGAAGTCCAAGCACAAGGGCCAAACGTCACTTTTGAGTGAGGTCACATGGTCTCCGTGCACCATGCTTCACAGGAAGGTCCTTGTACTGAGGTGGCAGAGCCACAAGCTCCCCGTGGGAGGACAGCTCCCTTGGAGAGTGACAGAGACCTACAGTGAACTTTGCATGAGATTCAGAGATCTTATTACTGCTCAGCTCATCTTCAAACCTGAACAAATTCACAAATATGCTGTCCCTGGTCCTATGTGATGGCTTAAATGGAGATCTAAATGCTTTGTGGATTCAGAGGTCTTAGTTCAAGGTTGACCCACTCCAAGGAGGAGCTCCGTGGAAGCTTCTCTCCTTGTGGGAGCCATGAAGCTGAGAAAATCCAGTGTGGGTGTTGTTAGTGTCGTTAACAAAGAGACTGACGGTCAGAGCAGTTAACCGTAGCTACGATCAACACTTTTGGTAAACGGCAGCCAGAAAGCCAAAACTCAGATGTACACGGATAAGGACAATGTTTATAACAGGAGGAAAAATCCAATTATTCTAGATTTCAGTTATCAGGGAGAAAAGAAAAAGAAAGGACATTTTCCCAGGACTCTTTTGAAATCTTCCCTTCACAACACCTATAAGCTCTGTAAAATGATCCTCATCTACATTCAAAGAGCAGAGAAAGCCGGAAGGATGTTGTGACTAGGAATTATGACATTAAAGGAACTAGGAACCCTGCCCCTTCACCCTCCACGTTCTCAGAGCTATAAACCATCCTCTCCCTCAAAACCGGAACAGAAGCCAGAGGACATCATATAAAAAGCAAGGCAGGAAATGTCAGAGAGCTTCTACCTCAACTTGAACCCTCCCTGAGGACAGGAAAGGTGAAATCAGAGGCTTAGGAAGGTGAATCGCTCAAGGTCAAACAGAAAATCCAACTCTCAAGGCCTAGATCCCACTTGAGTTGTGAGTGTAGGATTCTCTCTACCTTCAGCTCCTAGCGCAGGGACTATAATCCAGAGCCCTGGGCTGGACAAACCAGGGTCCAGTTATGATGCTAATCTGTGCTCTGGAACAAATTGCTTAAAGTCCTGTGCACCTGAGCTCCCTCACGAGCAAAATGGGGACAGCAATCCTGCCTACCTGGGAGTTAGGATGCATATAAACAGTGCACGAATTCAGACCCACAAATGCATTAATATAAATGCTAGCAGTTTACTGTCATGCTCAGGAAAGCACATTATAAACTGCAAAGTGTCATCGGGATGCTATTCATTACCACAACCTGATACTCCTAACACCGTGATGTACCTTCCTATATAAATCTACTCTACCTTATACATCGGAATAGCAGTTAGACAGTTACAAAATAATCTATAAAGCCATCTTGTTTCTCATCTTTTATAGTAGAAGAAATGCAAACCGCACACATAATCACTTCTAATATTGCCGCATATGGCAGCCCAGATCCAGGGAGTAAACCTTTCCCCGCACGAAGCGACAGATTTGTCAAGAAGACAAATGGCCCTCTGCAACAAGAGCGCTTATTCAAGACAAAATGGAACGGCGTGTAGTGATGACAACAGGTATCTCAAGTGCCTGGCGCAGAACTCTGCAAAGCAGGGGAGCCCCTGAGAGCTAGGATTAGCCTTTGTTATTTGGAAGGAGCCCCTACTCAAGTTCACCATGTGGTTCAAGACAAGTACCCTAGATGTAGCCTTTAGGGACCCAGAAGAGGACTCTGATCACCAGGAAAAGGCCAACATGTTTAGAGAGTGGGGACGGAACAGGGAGGAGTCCAAATCCAAATACATGGGCAGGATTTATGCCATCCCTGGCTATGTAATTAAAGCTGGTGACAAACCGGAACTTGTCTTGGGTTGTCCCCAGTTTTGGAGCACAGAGGCCTGGAGAACCCTTCGATACCCTGGGAGAGTGCCAGGTGTGCAGAGGGCGTGGGAGTCCCGCCCCTCTTCCTCACCGCTGCCTTGTTCCCTTTCCAACCCCTGGTTTTCCTGGGTTACATCCTTTTTAATAAAACTGCAATTATGACTCTTACCTTCTGGGAGTTGTTCCACCAAATTACCAAAGCTGAAGGTCTAAGAGCATGGAAAACTTCCAAATGCGCAGTCAGCTGGGCACAAACGCAGGAGGGTTGGGGACACCCAGGTCTTAGGGCTGGCATCTAATGTGGGGCAGACTTGTGAGACCACGCGCAGGCTCTGCCAACCCCAGGAGTTCGAGAACTGAGTCGAGATGTGGAATCCCAGCTGGAGTCAGAGAAGTCCCTGGACGGGGGTATTGCTTTGATTTTGAGCTATCTTGCACACATTCAGAAAGGGACTGCGTAGGTCTTTTACTCCTTCTGGAGATTTCTGGATCCTCACCTGGCTCAAAAGGTCCTCAGGCTATGGTGTGAGGTCACACAGACCCCCTCAGTCACTTGATAAAAGTAAAGGAAAAGTTTAAAAGCAATCTTGGTGACATAGCTGGAATTTGGCTTATGCTGCCCCCAGTTTTGGTAAACTAGCAATAAGCTGAGAAAGACACATTTGTTTGTTTGTAAGTTGCTGTTACAGGAACAGGGCACAGCTGGAGACTCAGGTCACTTGAAGGCAGCGTGGCAGGTGGGACAGGAAGCCACGTTCCAGGCAGGCTTCCGCCTCTGACAACCCCAAAGGTAGAGCCTCCTTTCCTCCTTCACACAGTGTGCAAGTTGCATGGACTTTGAAAGAATGTTCTGGGGCTGGAGCGGTGGCTCAGCGGTTACGGCGCTTGCCTGACACATGTGAGGATGCGGGTTTGAACCCCAGCACCACGTACGCAACGAAGTATTGGAGCCACGAAAGCCACGTGAAAAATGAAATAAAATTGATTCTCTCTCTTTCTCCCTCTCTTTCTCCCTCTCTCTCTTTTAAAAACTATGTTCTGGGAGACACCTACAGGAGACTCACCTGGCAAGCGCATGAAGATGACTTAGGTGGCCCCAGGTCTGATGATTCAGAATATGTGGGTTTGGGATCCTAGATTTCATATAACAGATGAGCATCCTAAGCGATTGCGGTGCCCATTAAAACTGGTGCTGAGACTTTCCGCCCCTTTCATTCCAATGATGAATTTTGATAGCATCGATTCCATCAGAGCACACGTCCAAGCACGGACACCAAAAGAGCAAGCATCACCTAGTTCCAGCAGTAATAAACCTTGCTAAGTAAGGCTGGGTACCACAATGCGCCCATCTCGAGGATTCTGTCTCATGATCCCGCAAATCTCGTTGTACGACTTCATCTTTGGGTTTTAGTGTGAATACTTTGCATAGTAGCCTTATCCACCCATTTCACTGGTCTACGTATTCCAGCCTCAGAAGCCCATCTGTCTCCCAAATGCACAGCAAGCCAGTTGCCATCGCCTGGACTGATGCAGTAATTTCAGGTGATGAACAAATACACTTTTGCGCTGCTTAGCACAATAAAGGAAACAAAGTGCTTCCGATGTAGTTCATAATGCTAATGTGACTGAACCAAAGCTGAGTCCTGACCCTGGAATCCATCTCCTTCAAAAGGACATCAGCTGTGCTGAAGGGGCTGTGGAGAGATAGGGACACTAGCACACTGTTGGTGGAGCTGCAGACTGGTACAGCTGCTCTGGAAAGCAGTGTGGAGAATCCTCAAAAAACTAGGGCTGAGCCCACCGTATGATCCTGCTATTCCACTCCTGGGTATTTTTCCAGGAGATTTAGAATCAGCGCATTATAGTGACACAGCAAAATCTATGTTCATAGCAGCTCAATTTACTATTGCTAGACTATGGAAACAACCCAGATGCCCCTCACTGGATGAATGCATCCAAAAACTGTGGTGCATATATACCATGGAGTTTACACAGCAATTAGAAACAATGATATTGCAGCCTTTGAAGGTAAACAGATGGTTATGGAAGAAATTATGCTGAGTGAAATCAGCATAACCCAGAGAACCCAGGGTCGAATGTCTCCACTCATCTGTGGAGGCTGGAGCTAGACCCTGGCCACTGAGAAAGGAGGTCTAGTATCATGTTTTAAATCCAGATAAAGTGTAATGTTATACAGCCTAATACATTTTTAGAGATGTTGTGGGAAGAGGAAGGGAGGGATAAGGATGGGTAACTGGGGTGGGCACTCTTGGGGGTAAATCTAATCTTCAGAATCTATACACATTTTATATTATTTTGTTAAAAATCTATTTGACTGTTCAACAAATAAATTTCTCAATAATAAAAAAAAAGGACATCAGCTGTTGCCAAGTTTCCGATTCTGGTTTCTTCTCCCTGTCCTTCTCTCTTCCCTTTCCCATAGTCATTGGACTGTCATCCAAGGCACTGAGCTGAGCTCCCTGGCTTTCTTCATTTTCATCTCAGAGTACCTGGCTCCTACATAGATCTCTTCCCATTTTTAAACAATATTTACACCTTGGCAACCTTCTTAAATTGGCATGTTGGATAAGCAGAATGCGTCAAATCACCTGCTATATCTAAAGTCCCACCTCCCTCATTTAAGCAGCTACTAAGCAGATGCTTCAAGGCAGAGACCTAAGTTACCTGTCACACACAGGATAATTTAAGTTAATTGCAATTTAGCTGGAAAAAAAAAAAAGAAAAATTTTAAGTCACCAGACACTGCAACAGGTGACTTAGGAGCAACGGAGGATGGTGGCAGTGTCCTAATTTGAATCCCTACAGAAGATGTCAAGGGAGCGCAAGATCCTCAACATCTGATTTTTTTTTTTTTTAAGAGAAAAAGTAAATTTTTATTTTTTCATCTGGTTTCTGTTTTTTCTCCACTTAGTTGTGTATGTGATGCTGGGGATCAAACCCAGGTCCTTGCACATGCCAGATAAGTGCTCTAACTACTGAGCCACCTCTTCCACCCCTTAATTTTTTATAAACAATACGTTTCCCTGTGCTGGTTAAAGCAAGTACACTCTGAATGTGAGTCCCAACACTACTGAAGAGTTGACTAGAGGAGAGGCCTGTGGACTTGGAGAAAATGATCAGAGCTATGATCTCTCCCTTTAGAAAAAAAGAAAGAAAGAAAAGAAAAAGAAAGATTGATTGTGGTGGCACAAACCTGTAATCTTTGTGGCTTGGGAGGCTGAGGCAGGAGGATCCCAAGTTGGAGGCCAGCCTCAGCAATTCAGCTAGGGTCTGAGCAACTTAGCAAGATCCTGTCTCAAAATAAAAAGGACTGGAGATGTGGCTCAGGGGTTAAGCACCCTGGATTTAATCCCTGGTAAGAAACGAAATGAAATGAAAGAAAAAGGGTAGGCTGGAAACTTCTTACACATGTTCTGAATCAAGGCTCTTCCCACTGTGGATCAACACAGCACTGGTCAGCAAGCAGATATAAAGTGGAAGAGAGAACAAACATTCAGAGGCTTTATGGAGGCTTAAAAAACTGCTCTACACCCACTGAATCCAGTAGAGAAAAGTAAAGTGCTATTGTCACTGCTATTCCCTTTTTGTTTTGTTTTGTTTTGTGGGGTACAAAGAGTCACATTTCCAGTCCCTTTATTTAGTTTTTGAGACAGGATCTCAGTAACTTAAGGCCTCACTAAGTTGTTGAGGCTGACCTCAAACTTGTGATCCTCCTGCTTCAGCCTCCAGTGTCGCTGGCACTATAGGTGTGGTGCACCACCATGCCTGGTGGGGTTTTTTAATTTTATCTTTGTATTCATTTTTTATCAGACTTAAAAGCATTAGCATACAAGTGATTAGAATTCATAAACATATTATTTGACCCCTCAGCACATCAGGAAGCAGGACTCTACCTGACAGCTGGCATTTTCCTCTCATGAGAAGTCTCAAAGATCTCAGAACCCCCACACTAAGATGTGCTAATCTATACCCACTGAAATGGCTTCGAGTTCCTGGTGTTTTCACGATGCAGGGCAGGGAGACGGCAGGTGATCCCGCACCATTAGTGCCAAAATTTGGTCAAGAGCCAGAACTCAGACTCTCCAGAAAGAAGTCGTAAAGCACCAAGGAACATGGGGCAAGGTGGGCTTCACCCCAGGTCTTCATCTCCACAGGTCCCAGGAGCAATGATGTAGGTGACCAACTCACAGCATTGTGGGATACCCGGGCCCTCCTATGACGTAACATGAAAGACACTCAGAGGTCATAATCAGTGACTTGACTGGGGCAGCGCAGGTGTCTACAGAGACCAACACTCCAACTCTCCTGCCCCTTGCGTTTCTAAAGGGAAAGTCATCTACGTTCTGCGAGCAGGGAGGCTCCCCCCAAAATGTCTGAAATCGAGCTTCCAGGCCCAGGACCTCATCATGGACTTTCTGAAATGAGGCTGTGGGTTCTTCTCTAACCATTTGCTCCAAGCAGTCATTCTCTAGAGGAGGGGCTTTCAGGATGGATGAGGAGCGGGACGGCATAGTGACCTCTAGCAGGACACATACTACATGCTAAAAGGGAATTAGGGATATTATTGTGGTATTCAGCTTTTGTGTTGCTGTGAACAAAGACCTGGCAAGAACAATGTAGGGGAGGAAAAGTTTCTTCTTGCTCTTGGGTTCGATGGTCCCAGTCCACAGATGACCAACTCCATAGCTCTGTGCCCAAGAGGAGGCAGGACATCATGGCGGAAGGGTGTAGCTGGGAAAAGCAGCTCAGGACATGGCCATCAGGAAGCAGAGATGGTCTTCTCACCAGGGACAAAATATAGACTCCTAAAGTCACATTCCCACCGAGTCTCCTCCTCCAGCCACTCCTTACCTGCCTACAGTTGCCACCAAGTTAATTCACATTAGTGGATTAATCCACTGATTCATTTATACCTGTCACAAGCTAATCGTTTCACCTCTGAACAGTCTTACATTTCCTCACACAAACTTCTGGGGGACATCTCATATCTAAACCATAAGAACTGTAAAATTAAAGTCAGGAGAAGTCTTGATTCTACTGCTCTGGACATAGTGTGCAAATACTCCAAGGAGCATGCTCTGAGAAAGCAGGTGAGCAAGGGTTCTATGCAGCCCCACACCTTCAGCAAAGGGTCACTTTATCTCTCAGGGCCTGCGTACCTTGCCAAAGACTCCCCTGAATGCAACCAGAATTTTCCACCCCCCAAGCCATACACCCACTCTGATTCTGATCTACTTTAAAAGTAAACAAACCCTGCACTTCCTGACTCCACCGCAGGCAGAAATGTCTGTTCTTCATATAAGCAAATGCACTCCATATTTTAGATCCTGCTAGAAACTCAATCAAATGTCATCCTCCAAAATGCTCTTCCTTAAAAGTAGTAGCAATTGATGTTCACACCTACAAAAAACAGGCCAAGCATTTAATCATAAGTATAGATCCATGGAATCTATAATTCCATGGATGCAAGGAAGAGTCATCCAAGGTACTCTCTGAAAGCCAGGGATTTTCAACATGGTCTCATGCACAGGGATAACTCAAGGAAACGATGGGTTGCTAGATGCAGAAGAGTCCCTGCTATCCTGAATCAAGAAAGCCATATTTTAACGTCCTTTCCAGAACGATCATTTCTGGGAGAACCTTTTCTGGGTAGAAAAGCATATTGGTAATAGAAACACAGTAAGATGCCTAGTGTTTGAGCTCTTCCCTTTCCTGAGAAAAACTTGGCTTTTCCTTTCTAGGTCTGACCCCAGTGTTTAACTTTTCCACGATAGTGTCGATAGCAGGGGAAGTCTGTATCTTAAAAATCAGAGGGTGAGCCACAGTAGGAAGAGAGAAGCAATGTGAGCATAGTGTGTGATTTGACACTGAAGACGAGAGTTGGCAGAGGAGGTAGAGAAGGAGCAGGAAAGGTAAGTGCCCAGGAGAAAGAGACTACTGGTGGACCTGTGGCTGGGGAAGCAGCTTCTGCTATCTGATAGGGGTGGAAAATCCCAAAGGGTGATGACCAAGTTCCACCGTGATGATAGTCCAAAGCGTGTGTTATGATGTAGATCTGAAATGTCCCCCACAGTCTGTGTTGAAGACTTGTCTTGTGTTTTAGTTAGCTTTTTCATCACTGTGACCAAAACCCCTGAAAACAGTAACTTAGAGGAGGAAACGTTGATTTGGGGCTCATGGTTTCAGAAGTCTCAGTCCATAGATGACCGACCGCATTGCTCTGGGCCTGAGATGACGCAGAACATCAGTGGGGAAGAGCTGAATGGTGCAGAATTGCTCAGCTCAAGGTGGGGCTAAGAAGCAGAGAAACAGGAAAGGAGCTATAGGGCAGATGAACCCTTCCGGGGTGGGCCCCCAGGGACACCTCCTCCAGCCAGGCCACTCCTGTCAGTGCATTCAAACTAGGATGCGCTGATGGGAGCTCCCATGATCAAATCCCTTCTGAACATTCTTGCCCTACAGCAGGAGCTTTTGTGGAAGGCCTCAAACCAAAACTTAACATTCCCCGGGGCAGCGAGCTTCAGAGGGGAGGCTTTGGGAAGTGCTCAGACAGTGAGGTTTGACTTCATTTGTGAATTAACCCACTGACAGCTGATGGACAACTGGGGGGCATGGAAACTGCAGGCAGGTGGGCTGGAGTTCATAGGTCACTGGGGGCATGCCTTTGGGGACGATCTTGTCCCCAGCCCTTTCGATTCTCTCTGCGTCCTAATGGCCAGGAGCGGAGCTGTTGCCCTCTACCATGCCCTCTCACCATGACGTTTGTGCACAACTCAGGCTCAGAGCTTCACAGCCGGCTGATCATGACTGAAATCTCTGAGCCCCGAAGCCTCCTTCAAGGTGTCTGTGTCATCGGGTCGCTTGGTCACGGTGATGAAAAGCTGACGCAGATTCCTGGGGGACGTAGGGAGGGGGGTAGGGAGGGGGAAGGGAATAGGAAGGACATCAAGGTGACCAGAGAGAGGTAGTATGAGGGAATCTAACCTGAGGGGGACCTCCGACTTCCACGAGAAGTCCAATTACCTTGGGGCTTAAGTAAAGTGAAACACGGAACCATGGGGAACCCGAAGGGGGGAGAACCATGGTCTGGCACCAGTATTGGCTTGTTCTGTCGTTACTCTGCTGTTTTGATTGTTTGATGATGAACCCCTCCTAATTGTAAGATCATGTCTATCGAATAAAAAATAAATAAAAAAGCTGACTCCCGCAAGATGGAAATTCGCTTTGCTCCCCATTCAACGCTTGAATGGAGCAAGGGGACAAGCTTGCTCAGTGACACACCAAGTGAGACCCTGCCTGAAGGATCTACTCAGGAATTACACACTGTTTCCCGCTAAGGACACGCTCTACGAAATGTATTGTCGAGCACATTTGTCATCGTGTGAGCATTTCACCAAGATGGCTATAATGTCACTGGATCATATTTGGTGGGACTACATTCGTGAGGTCCACCCTTGGCCAAAATGATATGCGCGTTGAATACACGACCCCGTTCAATCCTCTAGAAACTTGCTCTTGACCTTCTGAATTAATGTTGCTCTTTGCTGTTTGAGCGGAGTCCGCCTCTGCGAAGTTGCATGTTCAAGTGCGGAATCCTGTTCGGAAGAAAGCATATCCCCAACAGCCCGCTGCGTTTCTCACCCTTTGGAATGTTAGCCAGTCCTGTGTTTAGCCTATCAAAACCAAGCTGACGTTTTTGGTTTTGGTATTTTTTATTTGTTCAAGAGCTCTCACAACCATTTTTACCATTTCATCTGTTCCCTTATGAATGAATGCAATAAAATTGATGTCTATTTGCATTACATTTGCATCAGTATCCTGTTGTAAACTCTCTGAAAATTAGAGTCAGAAGGGTACCATTTCCTCCACCATCATCATTACCATTTGCTTTTGTATTAAATAACTCCACTTTTTCTTTTCAGCTGCTAAGCTATTTCTTTGAACAGAAATCCGTGCTAATCCTGGCTCAAAACAAAAACCAGGAAAAATGAAACAAACCAAAGAAAAGGTGCTTCCCAAGACCTTTGCAATTTCTGAGTAGCAGTTACATGTTGGAGTCCACAGACCTGGGGTCAGGAAGCCCAGCCTTCGGTCCTTGCCTTGCCTACACTGTGGCCTTGCAGATTGTAGATTTTCCTTCCCTTTCCCCTTTTTTGCATTTGCATTACGAGAGGCGTGGCTTCCAGGACTTCTCCCACTTCTGACAATCTTGGGATCTATTTTCGGATGCTCTTTGTCCTAAGGTATTGGGTGGATATCCTGTCTATGTGGTAAAAATGTCCTCACGCTCCCTCAGCATCCCCAGAGGATCACCCTGGGAGGTTGAGCTCAGCTGCTTTAATCCACAAGAGACAGCAGCTCTGTGTCCCACCAGAGAGCAAAGTCACCAGCGAGGATAGTGAGGACCACCAAAACCCACTGTGAACACACACGAAAAGCCAAGTTTTCATAGACACCCCAACCCCCCCATATGCAGATCCCTTAGAAATTAGCAAATGATTTCCTTTTCCAATTTGGAAAGGGGGGGGGAAGGGAAAGAAAATTCCATTGCCAGAACTGATAAATACTGCAATTAGGCACCAATATCAGCATAAACACATGTGGGTCTGCATGCATTTTTAGCCATCTGAAGCGTTTATCTGCTGAATATGTATTATTAAATTAGCCGACTGGAGTTAGGAAGCAATTTAGATTGAAATGTATTCCACTGTGCCCTAGGTAAGGCTGGAGTTGGGGTGGAGTTGGGAGTTTGCTGCACTCCTGGTAACATCCGTTGCTGGTGAATACCGACTTCCTGATGATCTGCTGCGTTTTCCTAACAGGGCTGCCAGCTTCTTTCCAGAGCGGCCACGTGGGCAGGAAACCCCAAAGAGATGGCAGATGAGCCAGGGCTCCCAGGCTGCCTGGCTGGCCCAGGAGCTCGCCTCTTGGTCTTTCAACAACTAAGCATACTGAGGATGGAGGAACATGTGTGCCAACCCCTTGTGGGCTCCCCATCAGCTTAGGTAAAGCAAGAGTTGATTTTTAATTAAATTAAGTCAAAAGAATGAGAAGTAATTCAATGATAAAGGAACACGCATTCGAATTAACTTTGTAGGAAGAGGGAAAGATTGAGTCCCATAAAGGTTACCAGAAATCCAACGATCACAGTCCTTTACTCATCTGGAATGGGGGAAGATGCACAGATCTTGCCCCATAGGAGGGAGTCCTGCAAACACCTGGAGCTTCTTAGGAGTGGCCCCTTAAATATTGCCATCCTCTTCTTTCCCTGTGTCTTCCCAGATTAGAGGACGGCAGACCAGCTACAAAGTAATGTTCTCTGGTTCCACCACACCAAAACCTGTAGGGATCTTAGAAACTTCCAAACAGGGCAGCAGGATAGAACGGGGGAGACCAAGGCTTCCTCCAAGACCTGGCGCTCAGGAGGCCCAAGCTCTCAGCAGGCTCCATGGTGAGAAGAATCCTCTGTATTCACGCTCCTTCCTTGTCCACGCAGACCCTTGTCACAGGTTTGAGAGGGAGCATCTACGCAGTGGCCATATCCTACCCAGCACGGACCCGTGCCTACCCGACAGTCCAAATAACAATCTGACCTCTCTACTTTGAGTGAATTTCTTTCATTTTCTCCCTTTGGTCCTCAGTTTGATAGCTGTATAGATTCGGCTCCACAAACATAATTCAGAGGGGATGGCCATTTCAAAAAAGTCCCATCTGTATATAGATATGCGTGGCCAACTAAAATATAAACTAGATTCTCTACTTTCCTTGTGCAAATACCCATTAGATTTTTGGAGGGAAATTTTCTCACCACAAACTATTCTGGTTACCAAATTTGGCTCAATGACCTCTATTGTACTGGGGGGAAAAATAGAATGAGTCACTTCTACAAAGACCAGCTCTGGTTCCATTAATGAAGCAGAAATAATTATGATACAATAGGCAACAGCTCCATCTTCCTTTGAAGGTCCATGATCCTGCAGAGTCTCTTCTAAACATTGTATAGAATTTGCCCTCACTGAATCCCCAAAGTGCTATGAAGTATTTCATATTCATCTTTTCATTTTACAGATGAGGACCCTGGTGATAGGTGAAGTGACCCGCCCAAGGCCTTATGCCTGGGCTTACGTCCACAGGCTGCGGTATCAACACCAAAGCCTCAGCGACTTCACACACTGAACGTGCAAATCTCCCTCCAGCGAAGTCCAGTTCAAACGCTCCTGGGTGCATAGCCCTGGTGAATGGCTGTTTTTCAAGCAATGACTCAGAAGCAGGCTCGGGGCATCTTTTGAAGCTAAAGGCTTCAACATGCAGCCATGGAGAGTGCCGCAGATGTACACTGAGCGTGCAGAAAACAAACTCCTTAGTGGGAAACCTCCTAGGTCGCTGTGTGACCTGCATCTCCACTTCCCTCAACTGCCCTGAGCCCATCACAGGGCTCTACCCGGATGCAAGGGAACTCGAAAACATGCTGTCTGAAAATGTGATGATTAGCAACTTCTCTCTTAACAGCCTCTGCTGGATTGCCCTGGCATGAAATAAGCCTGGGGGATTATTTTGTGTTAAGGTACAGAAGGAGGGGCTGGAGCAGTGGCTCAGCGGTTACGGTGTTTGCCTGGCATGGGAGAGGACATGAGTTTGAACCCCCACACCACCTACACAACAAAGCTTCCAAGCAGCACGAGCCACGTGAAAAACTAAATAAAAATCATTTCTCTCTCTCTCTCTTTCCCTCTCTCTCTCTCTCTGTCCCTCTCTCCTTTATTAAAAAAAAAAAAGATACAGAAGGATGTTTTAAAAATGAAGGTGCCAAGAGAAAAAAAATGCATGAAAGGATTCAAGTAATGGATGAAAATAACTCAAGACAGCAGGGTAAAAGGAAAACGCGGGGCCCACATTTGTTGACGGCAACTGCTATTCATGAGCAAGGCCAGGAGCAGGGGGCTTGCTGGGGTTGTGCAATAGAGCTCTGTCTAATGCCACTATATCTAATGTGACATCCAGGTCCAATGTGACCTTTTCTTTTTCTTTTTTTATTTCAAACAGAAAACAAAAGTGTGAGATTTTTATGAGAAACATCCAGATTTCCAAATATTAGCCAAAATCAGCATTTGAAAAACCAACGATTTCATAGGAATATATCCAAGGAATTGCAATTGGTGTCCTAAAGGGTCAAGCAGGGGACCCTCTTTTCGAGACTAATGGACATCTCCAAGGTAGATGGCGATGGGTGAACCAGTCGTTCCTCAGGACTCTTCTTGGCTCCATCTACTTGCCCATCCCTATTCCCATCAGACACTCCTCCTAATATCCCCTCATCTCCATTAATGCAACCCTTGGCTGAATCTTCTTTTCCCCATTTTCTGTTGGTGCGTTAGAGTTGTACATAGTGACGGTTGTTGCTACATACTCACACATGCACACAATACAGCAATACATTGAGCCAGTATCCCTCCCAGCACTTCCCCTCCCTCCCCTTGGCCTCTCTCTCTTTCTATTTTTTAACTTTTCCACTTTTCATTGACTGCATGGGAATTATTTAGTATCCCAGGGGTGCAATGTAGATTTTTTTAATCCTTCCCTTTTCCCTCCTGTCCTCCCTCCCCTCTCCCCTCATCTACTAGACTTCCTTTAGCCCATCCGAGTTTTTAATTTATTTTTATTAGTGCATTATAGCTGTACATAATGATAGGATTTGTTGTCACATATTCCTAGATGCACACGATACAGCAATATAATTCAATATAATTTAGTCAATATCCCCACCCCGCACCCCTCTACCTCCCTCCTCCCATCCCCTGATCCCTTGCCTCTTCTGGGTGCTATGTTTTTTCTAAAACACCCAAGCACAGTGACATGATTTTAGACGTCTGAAGAGCATTTTTATATGCATGACTAGAGTATACACAGGGACATACTTGTAAGTGCTTGGAATGCACCTTGCTGTATCTCAGTTGTGGTTTTCTTTCTTAATGCTCCTCCCTTTTCTTCTCTGTCCAGTGCAGATGCCTTCCACTCTCCCTGGCCTCCAGTATCACTCACACAGTGACTTATTAAGCTCATCTTCACTCCCTTCTGTGCTCTGGGACTTCCTGTCCAGGAAATGTCATATAAACCAAATTCTTCACCCTGCCCATCACCAAACAGAGCCCTACACTATCATTTCCTTCTGCTAGTTATTCTAGGGCTCCTTCATCTCTTGGAGAGAGAGGAATTTTCACTTTTATCCGCCCTTCTCTCTTGGACTCTTAGTGCTGAGGACCCATTTTTTTTTCATGAATGTTTTCCAATTGTGCTTTGAACGGTCTGAGAACTAGGGTAAAAATGGTTTAATAGCAAATACACCTTAGAAGTCACCGTATTCCTCTGAAGAGATTTAGAGAGGCTCTCTCCTGGAGCCACTAGCTCACACGACAGGCGTGGCGAGGCCGAGACCCTTCTTCTCCTCGCCCGCCTTTGAGCATCGGCACAGCTCGGGAGTAGATCTCCCTCTCCGGATGGAAGGATGGGCCGGAATTCCAGCCACCTGTGCGCTCCACGTCTCAATGTTAGAATTCCTCTCCTGTGCTCATCGTACTGCCCAAAACGGATTGCTTAAGACACTAAGTAACACACAATCGATTCTCAAATCCAGAGCCTGTTTTCTGTCAAAAATACGTGTGAAAATATAACGGATACATGTGGGCAAAGAATGAAAACTGAGTTATGCAAGTCATAAAACACAAAAGCAAGTGTAGGGCACAGAAGCCCAAATTTTCTTACTAACTTCAAAGCAGACACGATCATATCACTATCCAACTGCAAAGCTTTGTTTCTGTGCTCACTGTGTTGCAAATGGGGGTGCACAATCGATGGACCCGCACTGAACGATTGATGCACCCGCACTGAACGATTGATGCACCCGCACTGAACGATCGATGGACCCATACCGGCTGCAGGGCCTTCCCTGGAGTGGTACTGAAGAGCTGCTAGATGGTTCCAGTTGTAACTTCAACATTACGCTACTTTCACATCCTTACTGATGATAATATGGGCAGAACTTGGAATAATGCCCAGCACACACATAGGGCTCAATGACTGTTAACTGCTACTGCTGTTCAACTCCACCCTCTCCTTCACCCTCCCTTCATAAAGAGCTCTCAAGTCCCATTAAATCCACCATTTAATTAAATCTCTGTGCTGGGCACTCTCTGTCCATCCTCACGGTCATGACTTCACTTGTGCTTAGACCCATCCTTATTATCACAAAGCTATGGTGTTTCAACCAAATTCCACAGAGACGCAAAGGCAGCTTCACCATTCAAAACTGGAGTAATGGATTGAAAGTTTCTCGATGCCAATGGAAAAATGAGAGATATAGGTTGGGGTGTAGTTGGGTAGTAGAGCACTTGCCTACCGCTGGGTTCAATCCCAGCACCACAATCCAAAGAAAAACTAAGGAGGGAGACATTTAGGGAGGGTACAGGGAAAGAAGTTTATTTAGGGGACCCTGAGTTAAAACTCTGCATGGCTAGAGGGCCACTCTTTGACTCAGCCACCTATGCCCCAGGGGACCATATTTCACAAAGGCCATCATCTGTATCATTTTCTCAGACTCTCGGTTTACTTCATTCGTAAGGGAAGATGCAGAAAAATGAAAATAAGAAAGATAACATTCTCCCTGCGTACTTAGCTGGTGACACGTAGATGAAGCAGGGGAAATAATGGGGACACATCCCACTGAGGGTGGACCCCAGGTAAGGCAGAACTCCACCCCACCACCAATGCAAGAACAGCAGCGTGAGCTCCCACACTGTTATAACTTCCACTTCTACCTGACCCACGGTCCGCAACCCCTGGAATCACTCTCAGTAGCTTCACGAGGAATTGGCCTAAAGAGGACATCTGTTGAGATTGGAGCGCTGGCTCACTGGCTAAGGTGCTTGCCTGGCATGTGCTAGAATGCAGGTTTGAATCCCAGCATCACATGCGCCACGAAGTGTCAGAGAAAGCCACGTGCAAAACTAAATAAAATTGATTCTCTCTTTCTCTCACTGTCCCTCTCTCTTAAAAAATAAATAAATACAAAGAGGACTGCTGTCATAGAAGACCCTAGTGAGGGAGCTTCTAAGCTGCAGTCCTAAACCTTAAGTCACATGACACTCAAGACTACAGACGGGGAGTTAAAAACCTGAGTCGTGATGACCCAGCTGTCCCACACCTGCTGTTTTTCCAAGATACAAAGTTGGCATATTTCAGCAACATAGCCATTCCAATGTTCACAGCTCAGTTCACATCAGCTAAATTATGGGATCAACCCAGATGTTGATCGTTGGATGAATGGATTAAGAAGCTGTGGTGTGTGGCTGGAGCAGTGGTTCAGCAGAATCACGCTAGCCTGGCGTGCATGAGGAATGGGTTCAAAACCAGCACCGCACACACAACCAAGTGTCAGAGCAATGAAAATCACGTGAAAAACTAAATAAAATTAATTTTCTCTATCTCTCTCACTGTCCCTCTCTCTTAAAAAAAGGTGGGGGGGAGAAGTTGTGGTGTATATGTACACCATGGGGTTCTACTCAACTATTTAAAAAATGAAATTATGACATTTGGTGGTAAAGGGAAGAAGATGGAGAATATCATGCTAAGTGAAATTAGCTAAACTCAGAATCTCGAAGGTTGAATGTTTTCTCTTATATTGCAGAAGCTAGAAAAAAATAAAAGAAATGGGGAGGGAAGGATAAAAGTACATAAAGAACCTTTCAAACACAAATTAATAGCTAAGGGAAGTCTAGTGGAGTAGCGGAAAGAGGAGGAGAAGAGGACAGAAAGTTTGGGAGGGAAAAAGGAGGGATATAAAAGTAAAATAAATTTTGCCCCTTTAAGATAATAAATAATTCCCATCTGATCAAGAACTGGAAAAGTAAAATGGACAAATAAAGGAAGATCTGTAGAAGGGACCAGGGAGTGGGAAGAGGTAAGGAAGTGGGGAAGTTCTTGGAAGGATGTTGGCCAAATTTTACCATTCCATTGTGTGCACGTATGAATACGTAACAACAAACCCCATCTATGTGTAACTATGATGCACCAATAAAATAATGTAGGGGGAGAAGACCCAGAGACATGGGATGTCTAGGGCAGGGGCTAGACTCACGGGTGGGCTAGGTGGAAAATTTTTCCAATCCCCTGACAGGCTCCAGAAGGACACTTGTTACAGATGTCTATGAAATACAGGTAGAAATTGAGCCCGGTAGAGGGTTCTGCTTTAGAGAGGAGCATCTGTGCGGTTCAGAGAGAAATGTCATGTTATGAGCTTATCAAACAGAAAGAATTAAAAGGAAAATGCAATTCTGGACAGGTCCTAGTGAAATCTTTGAATTTAGGCATGGAATAACAGCCAGAAAAGAGACATTTAAAAAGAAGAAAATCCAGAAAAATGAAAGAAAAAAAAAAAGACTAGAAAATGAACCAAGTAGCAAGAAAGGGTAAAGCTACGGCAGAGAATATTTTAATAAGAAAGAGATGTCTACAATGTCGTATATAAGACAAAAATGAGCATCAGACGGAGTTTCTGAATTACTACGAGAATATCGTATCAGGGACTTGCGAAAGAGCACTGGCAGTCTATAGGAAAAGTCAAGGGAGAAGTATTGATGACAATTCAGAGAGGACACCGCCAAGATCGCAGGGACAGGAGAAGCAAGTCAGTTACTCACGAATGCACTTACATTGCAAATGACTTAATTTACTCTCGGTAGTTATTCCAGTTGCTGTTCATTCATACACAGCAATATCTTGCTATCTGTTCCAATAAGTCAAAGGCTTGAACAGAGAATTCAACAGCAGCAAAGATGAAAAGGGCAATTAGCCATGGAATTCGAGTCAGAAGTACCTGACCTGTTGGTTACAATTACTTCCGACACAAAGGAAGGCATTTAGTGACTTGAATTATCCATGATATCCTCTTCATCTTCCTCTAAGTAGGAAAGGATGGAATTAAGAGAAGAGGAGGAGCAGAGGGTAACAAGAGCCATCAGTCCCCTTACCTGGACCGTAATTGGGGTAAACGCTCTCATGAAAAGAAGGTGAGAACTCTGGAGCTTGTTCTATTAAAGACTTTCAACACAAATGGGAACTACAATTTAAAGGTAGAAAAGGAAAGAAAAATAATCTATTGCACCGAGTCCCTAATTCTGCAGCAAGCTCCTAACACAGACAGCTTCGTCTGGTGTCTTCATAGTCAAGTTCAAAGCCAAGTAAGTTAACCAAGTCACCTCCACCCCTGGTGCCACTAGACTTTCACATTACCAGACTTTACTGCCCAGAGTAGAATGAATCTTGGAACCAGACCAATTAATCCAAGTCTTCTCCACTTTGTTTTTTATACCAGGGATTAATCCAAAGGAGCTTAGCCACTGAGCCACATCCCCAGACCTTTTTATTATATTTTGAAACAGACTCTGGCTACATAGCTCAGGGTTTTGCTAAACTGCTGAAGCTGGCTTCAAACATGAGATCTCCTGCCTCAGCCTCTGGAGTCACTGGGATTACAGGCATGTGCCACTGTGCCTTGCTCCACTTCTTGAAGATCAAGAACGCTGGCAGCTTACATTAAACATAGAGGAGAGTCTGAAATTTCATTTGGAGATGGATTTTTTCCCAGAGGTTAAAACACAGCTGGAAAGCAACCTGAGCCCCTACATCCACTCTTTTTTGTTCATTTATTTATTTATTTGTGGTAGTGAGGTTGAACCCAGGAGCCCTTAACCACTAAGCCACATCCGCAGCCATCTTTATTTTGAGACAGGGTCTCACTAAGTTGCTGAGGCTGACTTTGAACATGTGATCCTCCTGCCTCAACCTCCTCAGTCACTGGGATTTCAGGGGTGCACCAAACCATTGCCGGCTACCTCCATCCACTCCTGCCAGTCTCACGCTGTCTCTTCTCTCTGCACAAATGCCCAATGCCCCCTGCTCACACTATCCTGCTCCAAGCCACAAACTCGCATCTCATTTGCACACAGCTTCTTGGTGTGGAAATCTCTCCACATGTCACCTCCTTAAGACCCCTAAATAGCTCCCATTCCTATCCCTGCTTATTGCTGTCCGAGCACTTGAATAAGGTGCTTCCTTCTCTGCCCAACCTGCCCCACTCACATATCCATGACGGCATGGGCCCTAACGGCTTTTTCACTATTGCATATACTGAGAAATCTTGGCAGAGAAAAGAGGACAGGGATGAGTGAAAGAAAGGGAAGAAAAAGAGGAGCAGAGGGGGTGGAAAAGAAGGGGACAGAGGCCACATTGCTTTCTTATTTCTGCTGTCACAACTTACTACAAACTTTGTGACTTAATATTGGTCATTTTGCAAATCTGCAGCACCGAGTCCCGAAATGGGTGTTCCTCAACCACGCCCAAGGCATCCAGGAGAAGGCAGTTGCTGGACCGGCTTGAGGCTGTGTGCAGCTCCTAGAGGCATCATTCCTTTGCCTTGGCCTGAGCACCAGCCTGACCTCCACCCCATGGTTCCTTCCCTAGCTCTGGCTCTTCTGCCTCCTTCCCTAGCTCAGGCTCTTCTGCATCCTTTTGAGAAGGTTCCTTGTGATTCCATTGTGCCCAGAGATGTAACTCAGGAATCCCTCAGCATTTCCAGATTCTTACCTGAGTCCCATCTGCAAAGATCCATCTGAGGCCAGGATCCTCCTCCACACAAAGGAACCCAGTCAGGGTCAGGGATTAGAATGAGAGCGTCTTTAATGGGCTCCTATTCTCCACCACAGAGGGAGACAGAGAAAGGAGGAGGAAAAAGAAGAAGGGCTCTCCTTCCTAATCCCTCACTTCTTAAATTCCAGCCACTGCTGAAAATCTGAATGAAAAAAAAAATTCCATTGCAGCAGGAGCTCCTGTGTCTCTAGGTCACTTTTACCTCGGACTAAATGACTGAATTTCTTTGAACTAAAACTGAAGCTAATAAATTCCATAACCAGTTCAGTGGTTTTCTTTATTAAATATACCATGCACCAGGTATGATACCACACGTCTGTGATTCCAGCTACTCAGCAGATCGAGGCCAAAGGATTTCAAGTTCAGAGTCAACCCTGTCTCAAAAATAAATTAAAAAGGGCTGGTGATGTAGCTCTGTGATAAATGTCCCTAGTTCAATCGCCAGCACCACAAGAAAAAAATTTTTCATTGCTAAAGACTTAAACTATTTCATCTGGCATGTTCCACACCCAAATGAGTAATTATTTTCCATTCAAAAATCAACATAAAAATCAACGTTCAGAGTCTTGGAAATTGGCCCACATTCCAAAGGTTTTGTTTGTTGTTTCTATGTTGTACTGGGGTTGAACCCAGGGTCACTTAAGCACTGCAACACATCCCTGGCCCTTTTTACTTGTTTTTATTTTGATACAGGATCTTGCTAAGTTTCTTAGGGCCTCACCAAGTTGCTGGTCTTCAACTTGCAATCCTCCCGCCTAAGCCTGCTGAATCACTGGCAACATAGGTGTGTACCATCACATCTGGCCCTTTTTAATTTTTGTGACAGAGCCTCACTACCTTGCTGAGGCTGGCCTCAAATCGGCAATCCTCCTGCCTCAGCCTCTCAATGGCTAGGATTACAGATGTACCCAACCATACCTGCCTTATTCCAAGTAGGCGGTATCTACTTGTTTTTAAGGGAGTCTAATGGCTTGATTCCTTTAGACTGTCCTTTGGCAAATGTACTTAATAGTTACTCAACCAACTCAAAGCAGCTAATCCAACAAGTTGTGGCCAATCTTAAAAATGCTGAGTAATGATTCTTTTTTGTGTCCCCCTTTCACCATGAATGTTTCAGCTTTTTATACATTATTAGAACAAGCAATCAAAAGAAAACTTAGCCAGGCATGGTAGCTCACACCTGTCATCCCAGCAGCTCACGAGACTGCAGTAGGAGAATTCCAAGTTCAAAGTCAGCCTCAGCAATTTAGCAAGGCCCTAAGCAAACCAGCAGGACTCTATCTCAAAATAAAAAGGGCCGGTGATGTGGCTCCATGGTTAAGCACTACTGGGTTCAATCCTCGGTACTACTACTACTAATAATAATAATAACAACTTCCTTCTGAACAAAGCAGGATCAGTTGGACTTAGTGAGACCCTGTCTCAACATAAAAAATAATAAGAGATAGGAATGTGGTTCAGAGGTTTAGTGCCCCTGGGTTCAATTCCAATACAAAAAAAAAAAAAAAAGTAGTTAAGTAGTGCTGTAAACAACTGATTTAAAAATATCCACCCCGTTCAGAGTATAAGAGATTCTACCACGATATCCAGCAGAAGCAATCTAAAGGTGTTAGCTAATGTGACTGAAGCTATTTGCTTAATAGATATGCAGACTTCCTTTAAGGTTCAATTATCTTGGTATTTTGATCCGAGGCCAGGATCCTCCTCCAAAGCTCCTGTTGGCTTCCAAATCAGCATTCCACATTCGGAAAGCTCAACACGATTCTCCGGACGCTCCAGACCTGGACCCTATTGCTGATGGGGTCTTTCATTATGTTGCCCACGGTTCTTGACAAGAGATGGGAGGAAAAGAGGAAAGAGGACACTTTAGGAAACAACTGAAATGAGAAATGTCACCTTGAGTTTAGTGTCACCGGGCTTCTGCTCCACCTTGATTGGAGCGCGGACGGTGGAAGTAAAATGGCATTTACAGAATGCTCCGATCCTCTACACCAACAAATCCATCTTTCATTAATATTTGATTTCTTTTGTTGCTCAATTGATTGCCATGACATGACTGTCACCCGGCTGAGTCTGCCACTTCTATTGTAGGCAATTTCCTTACAAAATTACTTTCCTGAAAGGACTGGGTGTCACAGCGGGCTTGTCAAACAGCAGGCCCATCCTCAGCGACTGGTAGTGACTGCTCAATAATTAATTGACTAGGCTGGACTGTGGGTCCGGCTGGAAGACTTCCTGTCTGCTGTTCCTGCTCCCTAGGTCGGCAGCTCAGGGAGGAAGGACCCTGAACACACACAGCACCAATACCAGGTTCCCTGAGGACGATCGGCTCTGTGTCCTCAAGACAAAGACTCAGAGTCACAGATGAGAGCCGGGAGGAGTCATTACCTGTGGACCGCTTGATCAAATGATCCAAGCGTCACAGGAAAGCAGGGGGCTGAAGCTCCAAACCTCGGTTCTTGAGTTCCCGGGAAACAAACTTTAAAGTCAGACACCAGAAGTCATGCAAGAGAATTTATTCTAAGTGGAAGAGGGGTGAAAGAAAAGTGAAAGCAGGGTAAGGCTCAAGCAGAGAGCACGAGAGAGAGAGAGAGAGAGAGAGAGATTGATTGGGCCTTCTCTGAGCAGACAACGACAAAGGAGACAATGCTGTCTCCAAATTGATTACTGTTTGATGATTGATTGGAAAATTGGGGTCCTCCCTTAGCAGCCTTCACCAATCAGGTGCTCAACTCCCCCTTCACGTGGGTGGTGGAGTTCTTGACCTGAGCTGGTCCTCTCGGGAACTGTCATGGCGGCCGTCCTATTTAGGGGCCTTCATCTACAAGTAGACCCCATGTTAATGTGGGCATTGGGGTCAATAGCGGTCCAAAGTCACCTCAGTGTGCCTGCATGATTAAGGAACACCCCCTTCTGAGCTAGTAGGAGACACCTGGTGCCAGTAGCTGTTGGTTTTATCTCAACTTTTATGGGTTCTGTCAAGATAGAGTCCCATAGATCCTTTGTTCTTGAGGCCTCCCCCCCTCATTATCTCTTTTGCCTTTGTTTATCCTCAGCCTTGGTGTACTAATGTTTTCCACAGCTCATCTGCCTTGGCAGTAGCTTAAAGAAAACTCAAAAGTAAACCTGTGGCCTGGTCAAGCATTTCACTGCTCATTGCTAGCTACTGCCTAACACAAGGACCCAAGACCCTGAAAGTCTTTGTGTCTACAGAATTTTTGACATTCACCTTTGTAAAGCAAAACTAGAAAGCTTTGTGAGCTGAGACCTGTAATTACATCACCTAACAGTACAGAGGAAACGACCCCATGAGACTCCATGTACTCCCACCTTAGTCTCTGGAATCTTCTCTTGGATTCCTGAGCTGCTATGTAAGAAGTCCAGCCCCCATGAGCTACCCAACCCTGCTGAGCCCAAATTTCCAAGTAGGCCATACATAGGCCCTGTGTTTGATCATCCCAACTCACATATGAGAATGGAGAACCTTCTAGATGATTCCAAACCCAAGCCACTGACTCTTCCCACTGGCGTCTTCAGACTTAATACAGCAGGAAAGTAACCGTCCTTCCTGCGTGCTGTCCAAGTTCTTCACCTACACGCATGGTGAACAGAGTCGATGGTTGCTTTACACCCCTGCATTTTAGGGATTTGTTACACTCGGTAGCTGGTTATTCACTGCTTCTAATTTCAACGTGTAGAAGGAGGAGATTGTTTTGCTGTCCCTAGACTACGGCGTCCTTCCCTCCCTGGAAAGATGGTGGATAGGGTTGCAAGAGAGTGTTACGGTTTGCAAATGTGGTGTCCCCAATCAGAGGTGACATGATTGGGTTGTCGGAGGTGGACCTGATTAGCAGATGGGTGTATCTGCATGGATAAACTGGGTGGTACTGTAGGTAGGCACGGTATGGTGGCTGGAGGAGGTGGGTCGCTGGGGCCTTTGGGGTTGTATTTTGTCCCTGGCAAGTGGGGCTCCCTGAGCTGCTCTCCTCTGCCATGATGTGCTGCCTCACGTAAGCCCAGAGCTGTGGATTCTGGCGGTCTATGGACTGAGGGCTCTGAAACTGTGAGCCCCAAAATAAACTCGCCCTCCTCAAGGCGGTTCTTCTCAGGTCCTTGGGTTACAGCGATGAAGGAGCTGACTAAACCAGCAGGTGTGAAAGCCATGACAGAGCAAGGAGGACACCTCATCCTTACCAGAAATACTCAGTAATGAATGCTCAGAGGATCACTAAGAGCTTGGCAACCCTTTGGTGTGTGTTGGGGGAACAGGTATAAAACCATTTAATTGTACAAAATTAAAGAAGTATTTAAGGCGCTGGAGAGGTGGCTCGGTGGTTACAGCATTTGCCCAGGATACGCAAGTACGCAAGTTCAAGCCCCAGCACCACCCATGTAGACAACTAAGCATCAGAGCAACGAAAGCAATGTGAAAAACTCAGTAAAAATTGATTCTCTCCCTCTCTCTCTCCTTCTCTCTCTCTCCTTCTTTCTCTCTTTAAAAAAAAAAAAAACGTATTCAAGGAAACAATTTTACCCAAAAACAATTTCAGGAAGTACCTGGGCCCCTGATTTTGAACTGAGCCCGTTTCTCACATAACCCCTCTATCAGGAGCTCACAAATCCATTTCCTTGTAGTATTTATGTAGGTTATGGGTACGTGAATTGCTACATGCCCTTGATGACCTCATAAACTATCGCCCAGTACCAAGCCAGGAAAGGAACGCATGAGGACTTGCTGCCTGTCTGCAGTCAGCCTCTCCGGAACATCTGTAGACTCAAGCATCGGGCTAGAGGACGGAAAACCCACATGCTGATTTGGATATGTTCCTGCCCTGCTCAAAACTTGTGAGAGCTGTCTTGCTGCCCAAGTACTACAGTTCAATTCTTACGCTCTCTGCCATTTCATAATCTGACTGTAACTTACTTCATACTCCTAGTTCTTTGTTGAAATTGTCTAAAAACGTTGAGCTGGGTCCAGTGGCACATGCTTATAATCCCAGTGGTTTGGGAGGCTGAAGCAGGAGGATCACAAGTTCAAATCAGCCTCTGCAACTTAGCAAGACCCTAAGCAGCTTAGTGAGACCCTGTCTCAAAATAAAATAAAAAGGGCTGTAGATGTTGCTCAGTGGTTAAGCACCCCTGGGTTCAAACCCTGGTATAAAAAAAAATTTTTTTTTGAGCTACAAGGTGGCTTTGAAATTGCAATCCTCCTGCCTCAGCCTCCTGAGCCACTGGGGTTACAAGCATACTCCACTAGCCAGCTAACACTAACAATTTGACTACAAATGTTAATGTGAGAAAAGCTGTTTTTTCATTTCCCTTTTCAAGCTTCATAGATTTTTGTCTATTGCCTTGAGGACTAAGTAGTAACAGAAAGTGTCCCTGCCGTGATCAAGCCACCCTTCTATTAGAGGATTCCTCAATAACTAATTTCATAAACTTGATTATCACCAGGCAGGAAAAACAAGTCAGTAACTCACAAGGATACTCAGGGAAGCTCTGATGTGATAAATGGGTTTTTCCAACTTTATGTTAAGAAAGCTTTCAGTGGTTCAGAAAAATAAAGCATTGTGCCATATATAGTTCTCTTTCCTACTAAACACTTTGAAGTAATTGACAGATCTGCCTCATCCTTTAGGTACTTCTATAATCTTGTAAAGACTAGGGCGTTTCCCTGTATAACCAAGAACACAGGATAAAATTGATAATTTCTTTTACTGGTTCCTTCTACTTATAGGACAATTGGGTTCATTTTGACCAAATTATGAAACCATGAAATATAATTTTTTTTTAATTCAGTCCCCCAAATTTCCCATTTCCTTCCCTCTAATCTGATCTTCTATTTTAGTTTTTTTTTCATGTTAGCATCTTGTGGGTGTATATGATATTGAGGTTCACTGTGATATATTCCTATATATACATAGGAAAGTTCAATTGATATTTTTTCCCCTGGCATTGGGGATTAAACCCAAAAGTGGTTAATCACTGAGCCACCTACCCAGCCCTGTTTATTTAGAGATGGGGTCCTGCTAAGTTGCTTAGGTCTAAGTTGTTGAGGCTGGACTTGAACTTTCTATCCTCCTGCCTTAGCCTCCTGAGTTGCTGGGAGTACAGGAACATGCCCCCATGCCCAGTTCAACTGAAAACTTCTTTATGACAAAAAGCAACACCATAACCCAATCTATTTGTCCTTCAAAATGTATATTTACATAGTTATCTAAGGCTAATGCCATGTCATGGATGCCCCCTGGGTTCCCCATGATTCCATGTTTCCCCCAGAAGACCCCCTGAGTTAAATGGCCATCTTGTGGAGGTCAGAGATCTCCTTCTGGGATGATTCTCCCATATTCCCACCCTCCAGTCTCCTAGATATCTTCCCTAATCCCCCCCCACTCCGTCCCCCACCCTATGCCTCCAGGTATCCTAGGCAAACATCCCCATTTGCATAAAAATTCATACAATTTGAAGTTTTTATTAGTTTAGCCGTCTAACTTACTGCTTCCCGAGGTATTCCAGCTTCCACAAATGAGAGAAAACATTTGGCCCTTGGGTTTCTGAGATTGGGATACTTCACTTAGCATAATTTTTTCCATCTCCATCCATTTGGCTTCAAAAGCCATAATACCGTCCTCTCTAACAGCCGAGTAGTATTCATTCCATTGTATATATGAACCAAAGCTTTTGTATCCACTCGTCGGAACACTGGACTTTTTACATCAGTTGTCAGACTGCGATTTCTCTCCGTAGTGCTGGACCACTTCCTAGCACTCCGTAATGTTACTTGGAAACGTTAGTCGATGGCTTTTGTGCCCCAATTATTGAAGTTATCACTTTCCAAGGACTTAAATCAAAAGGCTCATGGACACCAGGAAGCTTTCCAGTCTGCTATCTGAACAGGAAAAACGCCCAGCTCAGGCGTTCGGAGTGCCCCTCACTGCGCTGGGGCTCAGAGCTTTGGTCCCTGGCTTCACTTTAAGACCAGTACCCGGCCGCAGGCTGGAGGGGCTGAGTCTGCCTGTCTCCTGGGGATTCTGTCCTCTCTGGGGTACTTCACTCCCAATTCCTCCCCGTCTCCCTGCCCTCCCTGCCCTGCCTGCCCTGCCTCTCCCCTCTGTTCCTTAGGAATCCTTGCAGGCAGCTTCAACAGAGCTCAGCTCTGCTACCCCATCTCTCAGGGACCCTTTCCTGCACAGCCAGCCAGGGGACGGGAAGAGCCCTGCTGCATGCACGTGACACATTCTCTTCCTGATCAGGGGAGGTGGTGTGGTCCTTCTTCCTCCGTCATGTCTGGAAACAGAAGTCTTTAGAACTGCTTTTCCTTCCCATTTCCTAACCACCCATCGCTGGTGCCTTCTGTTTGCTTTTAATTTTACCCATTATTCTTGTTACTGGTGTGGTTGTTTTAACTATGCACGTCTTGAAGTAAAATATTTAACCGACTCTGTGTAACTCTGGCCCACCTTATGCTGTGAGCACAGCCCTTGCTGCTCTGCCACTGAGGCTTATTTTAAAATGAGCATATGTTCTTTTCCTCTTCTCCCCTCCCTAACATGCAGGGGGGCTGAGAACAGGATTACCTTGATTCCACGGGAGGCCGTGTTATCTGTATGTGAGTGCACACCACCACAAGAACCAAGGAATTCCGACTTCAGGGAGCTAAGCAGAAGACCTAAGCAATGGCTATCTCCATTACCAAGCGAATCACACTGGGGGCTATGGTGCAGCCCTATAAGCTCAGTGACTGGGGAGGCTGAGCCAGGAGGACTGCAAGTTTGAGGCTAGCCTCAGCAATTTAGTGAGGCCCTGTCATTGGGGAAAAAAAAAGAAAAGAGAAGAAAATGGGCTGGGGATGTGGCTCAGTGATTAAACTACCTCTGGGTTCAATTCCAAGTACCCGCTGCCCCTGAAAAAAAAAGCGAATAACAACCTCACCCCCCAAGGAACATTTGGAATCAATCACTTTTTAAAAAATCCTTTTTTCTCTGGGATAGGGAGAAACCACAGTCCAAGGAACAGAAGTCCCCCTATGCTTCTCCTTTGCTAGCAAAACAATAAACCTATTTTCTTTTTCTCAAAGCTGTGAGTGAATCCGCATCAGAGATGAGGACTGAGCTTCTAGTAATGTGAGCAGCATCAGCTAGGCCCTGACAGCCTCACACCAGGGCTGCAGATCACATTCTTTAAGGTCAGTTCATAATTTCAGTTTGCAGAGTTTCTTCGAGCTCAAGTGACAGGAGGCGGCAACTCTACAAAGATCCATGAGGAGGGCACTCAAGGGGGACATGCTGTACAAACTGGCACTCAAAAGAGCACGGCTTATTGGGAGACAGAGGAAAGAAACTGGAGGGGGAAAGCCTGCAATGTGGCCAGAGCAATGCAGTGAGAAAAGCAGCCGTTCCTTCTGGAAAACGAAGTCACCAGGACTCTTTCCAACACCCTGATGCGCTGTCGTAAAACATCAGGGTTATTCTTAGAGCTTTACGAAGCAACCAAGGATTTGCAAGCAGAAGAGCCACGGGTCAGGTTTTCCTTCTCAAATACCCCTGGGGTAAAAGGGGTATGGAGGATGGGCTGCTAAGGGGAGAAGAACAGACCTGCGGAGACACAAGGTCAAAGTTGAGGTGGCAGGGAATGGCACTTTGTCCTGGTCGGTGGCCAGAGATGGGACGAAGGAGAGAAGGGCTTCAGAAGCAGCTGGATCCCAGGATGAGAGTTGCTAATGAACTCTATATGGGTACTGAAGGGAGGGAAGAGGCATCTGGCTTTGTTACCAAAAGCTCAGTACTTGTCCCCAGTGCCAATCCAGTAATGAGGACACGGTTTTGAGCAAAAGGAGAAAGGTTTATTACTTTACTAGCAAAAGAGAAACTCAGAGGACTTCCATCCAAGAGGCTGTGCTTCTGCCCAACGAGGGAACAGGGGTTTTTCAAGAGGTGATTCGAAGGCTCCATTCCACCCGCTCTGGACCAGGATCATCACTCGCTTGTTAGTTTGGGAGACAGCCATTTCTGAGGTCTTCTGGTGCCCACCCCAAAGTCTGAATTATTTATTCCTGTGGTGGGTGTGTGCTGGAAGACAGAGAACTGTGTCCAGGATAGGGAAGAGAGGTGATCCTGTTTCCCTGAGCTTAGGGAGGGAGAGAAATTAGCAAAGAAGGAGGAGAGAGGAAGATAATGAAACATGCTGTTTATAAAAATATGTCCCCATGGCAGAGAAGCCAGGGCCATATTCAAAGCAGAAAGCGGACCCCTGTTACAGGTGCAGAAACCGGTTCTTTGAAATACTTTAAGAAACAGGCTTGACAGAAGGAGATCTGAGGACCAAGAATTCCATCTGAGCCATGCTAAACTTGAAAAAGACTGTTAGACTTTCAGGTGCATGGATGAAATAGGAGGTTAGGAGATACTGACCTGGAGCCAGAAATGCATGGAGACATGAACTTGAGAGTCACTGGGCAGAGCCCTGGAACAAACTTTCTAAGCAAAATCTGCATTTTAGAGAACCAGTGGAGCAAGACTCAAGTCCTTAGTGAAGGAGATTGGAATAGAGAGTAGAGCGGTTGGGTGGTCAGGATAATGGGTCTCATTCAACCACCGCTGAACACTAACCCAGAGATGGACCGGCATCCTCAGGACCTTCAAATGCAGACAGGAGGCTCACCTGTGAGACCAAGCAACTCCTTTGTCCTAGAGCTGGTAAACTGGGAAGTGTGGGTGGACGTGGATTGGACCCAGGAATGATTTGCTACCTTGTTACACAGATCTTGACCAACGACGTAGGTGCTGTTCTCAAAGCCTGCTTTACATAAATCTTAATCAACGCTCACACCAAAACCAATACAAACCCCGGCCCAGCAAACTAAACTGTATCATGCTTGCACTCACTCTCTCTGTTGCAGAGATTCTCTCCCTTAAACAATCCCTGCTCCTTTGACTGCTACCTTCAGTGATTGTGCTTGGATTTTATTCTTCAAATTTGCAACACAAAAACACAAGAAAATTGGTTCCTGGGGTTTGCTACGACCTCAAGAGCTGCAAAGCACCAGGGGAAAACCCAGCTTTTAGCTAGAGCTACTAAAACATGAATCCAGCTGCAGAGATCTGCAGCCAACCCCAGAGAACATTCACCAGCAGGAGCAGAGAATCTTGCTTCATCTCAAAACTCCTGCTTCATTAAAACAAGGAAGTATTTCAAAAGTCTGGCAGAGGGAACAAAGTAACAAAGTAGCAAGAAAAAAATAAATAAACACGGCAGAGGTGAACGTGACATCTGGCAAGTCAAGAGCAGAATGCGTGTTTAGAGGGAGTTAAAGTGAATTGTGTCTAGCTCCGCATTTCAAGGGCTGGAGAAGTGACTCAGGGGTTATAGCACGTGCCTGGCATGCGCAAGGACATGGGTTTGAACCCCAGCACCATGTACACAAGAAAGTGTCGGAGCAACAATAAGCCACATGGAAAACTAAATAAAATTGGTTCTCTTTCTCTCTCATTGCCCCTCTCTAGAAAGAAGAAAGAAGAACAGAGCAGTCCCAAGAGTAGATGGCCCTGAATGAGGAGAGGAAGCTGTTCCTTTCCAGTTCCTGCGCTGCTGAGACATGTTCAATGCAACCGAGCTGACTTTGAAGCGTCTCCCATGTTGTTTTTACTTGGTAAATTCCAAACACACTTCTCTTTTACGCAGTGAATCCAGTAGTACCATCAAGAGCCGGCTCCACATAGTCTCCAGCCTCCCTCCCCTCTCAGGGTGCACTGCAGTTGAACATAATTGTTGGATTCGTGCTGCGTATTCTTCCACGCACATAGAAGAATTTGGCCATTCCCTAGAATTTCTCTTTCCCTGCTCTCTTCCTATTCCTGGTCCCTCAGCTCATCTCCTTTCTATTTTCATGAGATTCCCCCACCTTTTTCCTCTCTAGGTTCCACATTCCAGAGGAAACATCTGCCCCTCGACCTTCTGAGTTCCGCTTATTTTGCTGAAAGTTCTCAAGTTCCAACCTCAGCATCGAGTCTTTGTATTGAAAAAGGTAATTTTTTAATAATCGTACTTCCCAACCAGAGGCATGTATGATTTTTTTAAATGGATAAAAGGAATCAGTATATTTTGAGCATCAGCTATGTAGCGGACATCGGATTTTCTTTACCGTGTATCAGGTCATGGAGACTTACAGCTACTAGGGAATGTTAGATTTTGTTAATTTCAAGTGCATGTAATGAAGCTAGCCTCATCTCTACTCCTTGGATCTACAGGTAAATCGTGGTAATAATGTTTCAAACTAAAGCATACTTCAAAGCTAATATTCACCACCAGGACTGCCATTCAAAATAAGTGAAGAACATCGAAAATATGTGACATGGTTTTTGTTTGTTTGTTTTTGTCCCCCCCCCTTTAACAGATCCCATTTTGGGGGAGGGTACTGGGTATTGAACCTAGTGGGGCTTAGCCACTGAGCCACATCCCCAGCCCTTTTTATTTTGAGACAAAGATGTTGTCAAGTTGCTTAGGGTGTCACTAAATTCCCAAGACTGACTTTGAACTTGGGATCCTCCTGGGTATCCAGGAGTCTCTGGTGTGCACCACTGCGCCCAGCCTGATCCTATTTCTTGCAGATGAGGTTCCTTCCCACAAGTAAACTTCAACCTCAAGTTCTGCAATGGAACAACTGGCTAAAACCACCAAGATGACTAGGAAATGCCAACAGCATGACAGAGAAACACGGTGGGCGTGTGTTCTGAGGATGCGCACACAGGTAGGCACGTGCACGAAAAAAAGTCTCCAGAGTAACAGTAGAAAACTTTCTTCTTCCCAGAACACTGGGAAGAAAGCTTGCTGTTACGATGCAGGTGTGCAGTGTTGCCCAAAGTGGGACTATGCAAGGTGGCTTCGCGGTGAAACAATAGGGTTATGAGAACTCAAGGTGAAACTCTAAGCTGATCAGCATGTTAATTCCCTGACAAGGATTAACTGGGGGCTCACCGGAGGCAGGTAGGGTGTGGCTGGAGGAGGCATGCCTTTGGGGTTTATATTTTGTCCTGGATGGTGGAGTCTCTCTCCTTCCCCAGCTCCTTCTTGGTAGCCATGTCCTGGCCCACTTTCCTCCCCGACATTCTTCCACCCCAATGCTCTGCCTCATCTGGAGCCCCAAGGAATGGAGCCTTTTCTCTGAGGACTGAGACCTCTAAAACTGTAAGCACCCAAATAAACTTTCCCTCCTCTAGTTGTTCTTGTCAGGTCTTTTGATCATAGCAGAAAAAAGCTGACTAAAACGCTTGCTAAACAAACAAACAAAAAAAGTAGGGGAAACTCTGGGAAATCTATCATCTCACCTGGGAGAAAAATTCAGTTTTGCATATATTGCACAGAGATTAGGCAAAGGATCCTGTTCCTTAAATAGCACTGAAATAGAGCTAAAGAATCCACGGTGACTAGAAGCACATATCATCCTGTTTAACAAATGTGGCCACTGAGACTGAGACCAAGAGAAGTTCTTGTCCAAGTTCAAATGGATGAGGAAACGCGCAAGACAAAAGGAGCGATCAGGGGTTGCACATCCTCCCAGCGCTTTCCAAGCCTTTAAGGAGTGTCAGTTGAGACCCATGTGTACACAGAACTGACGATATTCATGTGTAGCTCAGAGGTGCTAAATGCAGATTGAAATTAAAAGTGGCCTTCCTTGGGCTCTGAATAGGTTTGCAATTCCAACTTCAAGAAGTAGAAAGTACTCATTCCCATCATTCCACCTTCTGTTTTAAGTCTGCACCAAAACCCTCACACTAAGGAAAGATTTGCTCGTTTTAAAAGGCTACAATAGGGGAAGGACGATTCAAGGCAAATTACTGCAGCCCTCTCAGCACCTGGATACTGAAAGGCAATATGATCTGCATCTCACAGAAGGGACATCGAAAGAGGGCAAAGACCAAGCGCACACTTGGACAGATGTTTCTCCTCCCTTGAAAGGAACACTTGGCTTTTGAATTGCCTGGTAGGAAACTATAAAGGCACTGGGGGAATTTAAAGTCTCTGAAGCTGTCAAGAGAAGTTGCTCGGTCCTGAGGACTGTATTGCACACAATCGAGAAGAAGGCCAAGGACTTTCAACTGATCCGGAACAATGAACAACGGCCCTCATCCCACTGACCTCCACTCGGAGCACTTCTTCAGATATCAAAGCCCACTTTTTATATAGCCTCCAGTTTTACTTATTCTGGGTGAGGCTGGCACAAGAGTACCTCTGAAGTCACATTTAAAAAAAAAAACTAAATGTGTTTTCTTAAATGTCTACATATGTCTATATATGGCTGACTTTGGTTATAACTCTGCCAGGTGTCCAAGACTAAGTGGATCACATTTGACCTGGTTTCAATCTATTATTAAAGATACAGCCTGTTTTCCTCAGGGTCATTCTTGGGGACTTATGTGTAGTGCCAGCTGCCAGGAAGGGTCAGGGTCTTGCTAACCATATGTGGCTTCTCTTGGAAGCATTAGGGACATCTCCCTCTTTAATGACCCTCCTTTTGCAGTGTGCAATTGGTTTGGCTTGCTTTTTCCTCCTTCCTTTCTTTCTTTTTTTCTTTCTTTTTTTTCTTAACTTAGTAGGGTCTCTCTCATCTCCCTCATCAGGAGATTATGAGACCCAGACTTTCAAAGTCCTTGTAGAAGCCACATCGTTTCCCAAGTTATGGCTGACCTTAAATAGCAATTGCCAAAATATTGGGAATTCTTTGACCCTTTTATTTACTTAACTTTAATCTCTAAATTTTTGCTTTTAAACTTCCAGTAGGCCAATATTACCAATATGGAAGAGTATTGGACTTTAATTTAAATATCTATAATATTATAGTTATTTACCCCTTTGACTTCATTGGATATCAGCCTTATATTTTCTCTGTCCTACAGGTGATAGCTTACCTCTAATTAGGTTGTTATATAGGCAATACTTACAAATTTTTACAAGGAAAATACATAAATGTAATTAATGAGCAAAAACATTTAGTGAAACATTTTAACTTTGTAAAGACCATATATGCGAAACCCTCAGCTAGTATAATACTAGATGGAGAAAGGTTGAAAGCATTTCCGCTGAACTCAGGAAGAAGACAAGGCTGCCCGCTTTCACCACTTTTATTCAATATAGTCCTCGAGACCCTGGCTGGAGCAATCAGAGAGGAGGAAGAAATCAAAGGGATAGGAATAGGAAAAGAGGAAGTCAAACTATCCCTTTTTGCTGATGACATGATCCTATATCTGGAAGATCTAAAAAGCTCCACCAGAAAACTTACAGAGCTTATAAATAGATTTGGCAAAGCAGCAGGTTACAAGGTCAACATCCATAAATCAATAGCTTTCGTATATGCCAACAATAATAGGGAAGAAGAAGAAATTAGGAAATCGGTCCCATTCACAATATCCTCTAAAAGAATAAAATACTTGGGAATTAATTTAACAAGAGAAGTAAAAGACCCCTAGAGTGAAAATTAATGAACACTGAAAACAGAAATTGCAGAAGACCTGAGAAGATGGAAAGATGTTCCATGCTCTTGGTTAGACAGAATTAACATAATTAAAATGGCCATTCTGCCAAAAGCACTGTACAGATTCAATGCAATCCCCACCAAGATTCCAATGTCATTCTTTGTAGATACAGAAAGGGCAATTCTCAAATTCATTTGCAACAATAAGAAACCCAGAATAGCCAAAACCTTACTAAGCAAGAAAGATGAAACAGGTGGTTACCAGATCTAAAACTATACTATCAGGCTACAGGATTAAAAACAGCATGGTATTGGTACCAAGGTAGCAATGAAGACCAGTGGAATAGAATAGAAGACTCTGAGACAAAGCCCCAAATCTTTAAACATCTGATCTTTGACAAAGGGGGTCAAAATATAACATGGAGAACAGATGTCTATTCAACAAATGGTGCTGGACAAACTGGACAGCCACTTGCAGAAAGTTGAAATTAGATCCTTACCCTGTGCACAAAAATCAATTCTAAACATTTAGGAAAACGGTGCTAAGGATCAGAAATGGACTTAGCCAAAGTAAAAAAAAAGATAAGTTAGGGCTTTAAATAGTCATGTGGCTATTCATGTCAGATACAGTGTATAAAAGAGCACATATCACCTACCTTCTTAATTAATCTACATAAGCTTTTGTTTTACATAACACAGACAAGGCTTATAAAAAACATGGTTTTTAGATGTACATATACCTGATCACATATATTTAAAGGATCAGTTATATTGTAACACCCTGATATAACAGTTGTTTAATCAGTTAATAAGTTAATCATTTGAATGATTTTAAACCAGATATTAAACTTAATTTTAGTTTCCATATGTAGTAAAATATAGCAGATATCAGGAATTGTCTTTATACACAAAAATCAATGTTTTCAGAAACTTGTTACCTTAATGTATAGAGAATTAAATTTTGATGTTCAGCCGTACATTAATATTGGACCCGAGGAGGAACCTGAACAAATTTTGATTGTGCTAACTGTAGCCAACTTAAATATGCAAAGGCTTTTGAGATTTCCACAAACTTACAATCTACTCAGCTATTCTATAATCTGTTCACCTTACCAAAGAAGGTAATTTTCTTATCTAGAAACAATTTTTAAATTTTATAATCAAGATATATTTCCATACCTATAACTTTTTTGTCTTTTTTAAATTTGAATTTTGAAACAATCCTTATAAAACTTTTGAAGTTTTTTTAGTTAATACTATTAATAAGATCAAATACTTTGTAATTTATAGTACTTTAATTTCAACAACTGGAATCTTCTGAATTCTCTATATATTGAAATAATATTTGTCAGAATCTTAACTTCTAATCTTGCTTTCAGTGAATACTCAGAAACAAAGCGACGTTAATCCCTTTTGTGTTTATCAATTTATAAAAGCACTTTTAATAAACTCAAACATATGTTACCTGATAATAAGTCAAGAGTGCTTGAATTAGTTCATGTTTAACAGATGATGTCTCAGCAAATTAATCAGATGTCTCCTATAAAACATATTTGTTAGAAAACATTTGTTAATATTAATCATATTTATGTTAAATATAATTCATTTATTTTAACTGTCAATTTTAGATTAGCCACAAAAAATCAAGACATAAGGAGGCATCATTTATAGTGTAAGTCATGCTTTTTTTCCTGTTGAAGAAAAATCCTAGAAGCAATGGAAATTTGCTTTTTAAACATTTTATAAACACTGGCAGGTTAATTGGCTGGCCTTAGCAGTGGTTCATTTCACAGTCTGAATAAAGCTCTTGCGGTTTGCCATTGAGGCTTCTTTTTAAATTGAATATCCACCTCCCTTAGGGACCTGGAGCAAAGAAAAACTTTTAGTAATATGGCCATTCAGGGATTAGCAATTTCAAAGGCACCTTTACTTTTTACCAATGTAAATTAACCATTTTTGCCAAAGTTTTAAGTCATGTGAACTAAGATGCATTTGGATTCATTTCTTAAATTCATGAGTACACAGTTATCTATAAGCCACTTGGTGTGTATACACATATAATGGATTTTGTAGCATTTTAACAGGCCTTCGATCTGCACTGGTAGGAGATAATAGCTACACATGTTTCTATTAGATTCAGCCCTTTAGAGATTAAGATAGAGCCCAGCTTAGGTTTTTATATGACGACTGAAATCTCTTGGAATCGCAAGTCCGGACTCTGCAGCTCGAAGCCCTGGAGCCACAAACATATTCATAGTCATTTACAAAGTCATCTCCGCAAGACTTTAAAGCAGGCTGCTTCCCCCTTTGCGGGTTTTCGACTCTGATGGTCCCCCTTTGGGAGCCCCTGATGCTGACAGCCATTTTTACATCAAAGGTTGACCATTTTAATTTACAAAGAGTATGTACTTTTTATCAGGTGAGCTGTCTCATAGTCACCATTGAAATCTTTCTTAAAGATTTCTAACTTGTACTCTAAAGGTGTAATGCTTCCTCCGTTCCATTTTCTATTCCTGTGGCACACACACATTTACACACTTCTACACAGATATGGTAGAACAAAACTTCTCTACCACCCCAATTCCAAAATTCCAAAACCGAAGGAGTCACAATTTCCCCTCTGCTCACTGAACATGAACAGAGACAACTCAGGCAACCCCTTGACATTCCCCTAACAGAAAAAGACAAAAAACCTTAGTAGCAATGCCAGAGATCAACAGATGAACTTGGCCTAATTTTCAAGTACAAAACATTGTTCACCTGGCAGAAGACAGATTCTGTTTCTACTGTGCATGGCTCATTCACCAAGACAGACAACCAATTGCCAAAAAAAAAAAAAAAATGTTCACAATTAACAAAACATGAGGGCTGGAGCAGTGGCTCAGCAGTTACGGCGCTTGCCCGGCATGAGCAAGGACACGGGTTCAAACCCCAGCACCACGCACACAACTGAGCGTCACACGAAACACTCAGTGTCCACGTGAAAAATTAGACAAGTTGATTCTTTCCCTTTCTCTCACTTCTCCTCTCTCTTTTAAAAGAAAAAGAAAAGAGAGATAGATGAAAAAGAAAGAAAGAAAAACATGGATTTGCAGATTTGGGAAGCAAAAAGAGCACCAAGGAAAAATTAGACTAACTCAGAGCAAAATCCCAGAATGATAACAAGGTATTAGGAGCAACTAGCGAGCAAAAGCACAGACCACCTTAAAACGACAAATAATATCATCACAGCAAGGGTGGAAGCCAGAATGCGGCAGAGTGTGTTCCAGGACCTGAGAGGAAGCAGTCCTCAACCAGAAGAGCCATGTACACCTCAAGAGCAAAGGAGAAATGATGCATGCATAAACCAAAACAGAGTTCACCACAACCACCTGCCTGCAAGGAGCTGCTAAAACATGCATGCTTGGAAAAAGAAATGTAAAAGACAGGTCTGAGGCACAGGCAGTGAGCGAGGAGCAAGATGAACCAATAACTATGCGGGTGAATCTCAGCCAGCATTGGCTGTGTGCATGAACAGTGACCCAAGAAAGCTGCGGTACTCAGGAAAGGAAGGGTCTTGATGGACTTCATCAACTTAAGAATACAAGGGCTCGGGCTCGAGAGGTGGCTCAGCAATAGAGTCCCTCCCTGGCATGTGTGAGGACCTGGGTTCAACACCCAGCTCCATGTACACAGCTAAGTGTTAAAAAATAATAATAATAAATAAAAAAATTAAAAATAAGATACATGGAGTTCTCCACTTTCTGGTGAGTCTAAAGTGAGCACCTGTTCCACCACAGGGTCGTCACCACAGTATTCTACCTTGCCAGAGGTCCAGACGAAGTCAAATGACCATGGACTGAAACCAAACTAGGGTGGGGAAGACAAAGAAGAAGAGAAAAAAGTTTGATCCATAGTCCATTTGTACAGCATACATGGTCCTGCTTCCCCAGAAGAAGTTATTTATCAATGGAGACAGTAATGATATTTAGCTTAACTTTTCCTGGGTCACTGAGAAGCAGTCTTTCTCAAGTTGCTAACAAAAAATACTAAAAAAAGGGCAAAAGAAATGCAAGTGAAAATAGTTTAAAACTAATTTAATTTTCAAAGCAGTAGAGAAAGATAAAAAGTTTTTAAAAGCCCTAAAGATGAACTAAGTATGGTAGTGCACACCTGTAATCCCAGCAGCTCGGGAGGCTAAGGCAGGAGGATCTGAAGTTGAAGGCCAGCCTCAGCAACTGAGTGAAGCCTTAAGCAACTTAGACCCCATCTCAAAATTTAAAAAGTAGAAAGGACTGCGGATTTGGCTCAGCAGTAAAGCGCTCCAGTACCCAAAAAGCCCCCCAAAGATGAGACAAGAAAAGTCAAAAAACATACAAAAATGAAACAAATAACTTTTAAACTAATCTTAACAACAACTAATTGCTATTTGAAAGATGTTGGATTAAAACTCCTGTTCTCTGTCTGCTGTGAAGAAACATACCTAAACAAAAAAGTAAATAAATACAAAGCATGATATGAAAAAGAACCTAGAGGGATATATTGAAAAAATGCTAACTAAAATAAAGATGTTGTGTTGAGATTTCTACCAGCCAAACCTGCAGGAAGCTTCCTGTGTTATCAGAGCTAGGACAGAGAAGTATGTCATGATTAAAGTCTGAGTTGTTGAGAAGATTCAGTCCTTCTAAACTCGACTAAGCAAGTGCCAAGCTGACCTTATAGCCTGAGGCTCTACAGTTCTCTTGGTAATTTCAGACTAAAAAGAATTAATTAGGAAACAGAATACACAAATACGAAAGCTGCTTGTCTATTATAGATTCACATTCTTCTGAATCCCATCAATAAAACATTGTCTACGAATCACCCAAGTACTAGAAGCAGCTGATAAAGACATTAATCATTTTATAAGCCATAAGCCAAGCTTTAAAGGGGAGCAATGAAGCTCACAATCCATGAAATTATGGGGGGAAAGCTGAAGATCAAGTAGGTAGCTGCATGCTGTGGCACACGCCTATAATCCTACTGACTCAGGAGGCTGAGGCAGGAAGATCCCAAGTTCAAACCCAATCTCGGGAATTTAGCAAGGCCCTGAGCAACTTAGTGAGACCCCACCTCAAAAGAAAAAAAAAAAAGTAAAAAGGATGGGGGTGTGGCTCAGTAGTGAAGTGCCGCTGGGTTCAATCCCTGGAACCAAATAAAATTTTAAAAACCTGTATTTATTTCTGGGCATGGTGGTGCATGCCTGTAATCCCAGTGCCTTGGGAGGCTAAGGCAGAAGGATTGCAAGTTCAAAGCCACCCTCAGTGAGACCCTAAGCAACTTAGAAAAAGCCTGTCTCAAAATAAAAGTTAAAAAAGTACTGAGATGTAGCTCAGTGGTTAAGTATCCCTGGATTTGTAATGAAGTCTTGTCTTTGTCCTACGTTAGAAATTATATTTTTTCCCACAAGATCAATTTTGATCAAGCTGGCCTTAAACACCCAGCAGGAGAGTACAGCCGAAGCTCAGTCCTGCATGGGCATTAGCAACAGAGACAATGGCTCTTTTTAAACAGTGCTTGAGGTGCGTGCTTATTCTTATAGGTAAATAAAACTGAGAGGTTACACAGCTGAAGGAAATATCTCTACCAGGCAGAAATTAACACTGAGGAGTAAACTGTTTCACAGAATCACATGGGACTGCAACCCAAGGATACATAAGCTAAGTGCTATGTTTCTAACAACTTTGCTAATGTTTCCAAAGTCATAAATAGCCCCCACTCAAGATTTAAAGTCCCTGTCTTCATATTTTTCAGGGAGTAACTAATATTGATTGCTTTTGTGCTAACAGCTTACAAAACTAATGCTTTGCTCTCTTGTTTATCCTCTTAACACGCTCTCTGCCTGAGGAATGCCTTGTCCAGTCACCTGCCACCTGCCACCGTGGATGTGTGAGCTGCCTGACCAGCAAGATGTCATTGCACATGGAATCCACAATCAAGCCCTGCTTCTATTGGGGTCCTTCTAGAAAGGCCTCTGGGGAAGGGTCCCTGACTGCCGTCCATTTTCAATGCCCCTTTTTCATCGCCCCTTTCCCTAAGGGCAGTTAGGGATACTTCTTCAGAGTGGGGAATAAAACAGTTTCAAGGAGAGAGAGTGAAATGCCTAGGTAGTCAGGACAAAGGGCCCCATCCTAGAGTTAGCAGGAAGAGAGAGATTGACAGGGCCTGCTCAGGGCCTTCATATGCAAATGACCTGGAGGCTCACCTGTGGGAGCAACTCCTTTGTCCTTGAAGCAGGAAAACTAAGAAGTGGGGGGGGGACGACACAGGTGGGAACTTGGAAAGAATCGCTACCTGTTTGCATAGATTTTAACCAATAATTTTGGTGCTTAGTTTCAATGCCTGTTTTGCATAGATTTCAACCAATGGTATAGAAGCATTTCTCAATGCCTGCTTTGCATAAATGTTAATTATGCTCATACCCCAAATCAATATAACCCCTGGCCTAACCTCCATTAGTTGGTGTCCTACTTCCAGGCACCCCTCCGCCTTGCGGAGTCTCTGCTCTCCTTCCTAAATAAATCATACTCCTTTTACTCCTCAAAAAAGAAATTATATTTTTTACTTTTTTTCCAATCCTAAAGCTAGTGCTGAATCTGAATTTTGCATAGATCAGAAACAAAGGAGACTCAGAACTCTGGAAACAAAACTGAGCCCCCAAATCTCATGGATGTCCAGGTAACAGCCGAGAATGGAAGGACATGGGAAGTAGGAGGCTTGATCTGTGCGAAAAATTTGAGTCATCCTTTGGGGTTAGCAAGTGAACTAGATAAAGTAGCAGACTGCCCCTAAGGTGCACCTTTGATAGGTACAGCAGGAGGGGGGCTGGGAAGGTGGGTAAGATGGAAGAGCCAGGTCACAGACCAAGGGACATATATCAGCTGCCAAGCTGCAACTTCCATTAGTAAGGTTTGAAAAGATGAAAACTGGAGACTTCAATGCGGGGTACGGAGACCCCTTGAACCGTATTCTGAGTGAGTGGTATAAGGCCGAGCAGCAGGTACAGACACGTTAATCCCCGCCCAGCAGCGTGTGGGCAGAATCCCCTCTATACCCAATTTCTGAACTCCATAACCACCATGGCACTAAACCCAAGCACTATGCATGAAAGGCAAGGTTACTTAGAGCTTTAATAAAGCAGGAAGGTTGGTTCCTCCTCACCAAATCCCCAGGCATCTTAAAGCACACTCACCCAGACAACAATTAGAAAACAACTCGGAAACCATTTTTATTGTAGATAACACTCAAAAGACTGAACTACCGAGGTCTTTTCTAAGAGTTCAGATTATTAATTTAAAGCTCATTTTAAAAGCTTATAATGAAAAAATCAGATCCCCACCCTGTAGTGACCCCCAAAACACTTTAAAATTCAATAGTTCTAAACAGCCTTTGGGAACAAAGCTACCAATACCAAAAAAAAAAAAAATGCAAATAGGAATTCCATTTTGTTTTGCATATCTGCAAATATTCAGACTCAAACAAGAAAACTGCAGAGAAAGTCATTGAAGACTCATGAATACATTGATGGACAAGCTGAGTATTTTTAATAGTGGCTGTGATATTGGACTGTTCCACCATTTGTTGTTTTCTGTCATTGCCCGTCAGATATGACCGACTGCAAAACCTCTATCAGCAGAGCTAAAGGTCAGAACAGGGTGGCTCCTACGGCCCAGGCCCCAGGTCGCAGACCACACATAGTCTCATAAGGACCTGTCAGTCAGAGGTAGGATGTGGAAATCTCCCGGCAGAGGTAGGATGTGGAAATCTCCCGGCACAGGCAAGATGGGACAGGCTGAGAAGGCTCCTAGGGGACCTCACCATTTAATCGCTCTTTGATCAACTCTGCCTTGGTTTTTCCTAATCCCAGAATCTACGTCAGGGTTTCGTGAACTGTGATGAACGGTCTGTATCTGAGCTGCCACTCATTCCCACACCAAGTTTTATTGGAACACAACTAAAGTCCACCATCGACTACAGCTTCTTCCTACTACAAAATGAGTTAAGCAGTTCTTCGATACCTCTTCGGCCTACAACACCTAAATTAATTCCTCCCTGGACCTTCACAGTAAAGACTTCAAACCCTGCCTCAAGACTTTCGGGCTACGAAAATCAAAAAGAGAAAACTTAACAGCAGAGAACTGAAGCACTCCTCAGCCTTCGGACTCTACCAACCTCCCTCATGTTAAAAATATATATATAGGTACTGCCAGGCACAGTGGTGCACACCTGTAATCCCAGTGGCTCGGGAGGCTGAGGCAGGAGGATCACAAGTTCAAAGCCAGCCTCAGCAACTTAGCAAGATCCCATCTCATAATAAAAAAATTTTAAACAGGTTGGGGACATTGCTCAGTGGTTAAACACTCCTGGGTTCAACCCCAGGAACAACAACAAAAAAAGAAAATGTAAAATATGCATCCACATACACACAGAGTCTGCACTGGTTACAGCACTACTGAACGCAGTGTGGGATGAAGCGTAACGGGGCCCAACTCCCTTGCTCCACTGGCCTACATTAACCTGCGCTTCACCTGAGTCCTCCCCCAGCTTTTGAGCTTAGACAAATTCCTCAACCTCACCGCACCATGGCTGGATTGTCAGAAGGACAGAAATGGTGCCGCATCTGTGAAGATGCACTGGAGGATTGAAGACTGTCATGGACGTGGAAAATGCTTTCCCAGAGCAGCCAACTGGCTTGCAGGTCCTTTGGCCGCTCTGTGACGGCTCTCCCTCCGGCTCTTCCTCCGGCTCTTCAGTGCCTCCGTGTCCACCAAGAACCTGGAACAGTTGTGACTCAGGTGTCCAAGGCTGAGCAGAGCTGAATTCGCAATGCCTCTACCTGCAGGCTGCTTTTCATCTCTCTCTTTCCTTGCTGAATATTTTTTTAACTAAATACTGAGCCAGAGATGCAGCAATGTCTTCCTTCCCACATTAATTCATGCAAGCATTTATTTACCCAAGAGCTGCTTCTCAGGCACTCTGCGAAGCTCTGGCTACGCATCATCTCATTACAACTTTTGGATAAAGCACTTGCTTTATGGGCTTTCTGCAGAGGAGAAACCTGAAGCACAGATAGGTAAATTCTTTGTTATTTTTTTTTTCTTTACTTTTTACTATCAGGGATTGAACCCAGCAGTGCTTAGCTTAGCCACTAAGCCATTTCCCCAGTCCTTTCTTTTCTAGTTTTTATTATGAGACAGAATCTCATCAAGTTACTTAGGGCCTCGCCAAGTTGCGGAGGCTGGTTTTCAACTTGCAGTCCTCCTTTCTCAGCCTCCCAAGTCACTGAGACAATGGGTGTGTGCCACCGTGCCCAGCTAAGGTAGGCAAAGTCTTACCAAGTTCACTAAACTAGTAAGTGACCAGCCCAGGCCGTCCAACTCTAGACTCAGCATCCTTGACTATTGGTAGAGTGTAGCTCTTGTGTTCCTGGCTCTAGAGATACAAAAAAGAATTAGGATTTCTGCCTTTAGTGGTTAAGGGCCTAAAGGAAGGGTGCGAATCCTTAGGCAAGGTTGTTCATCCCTATCGCAGGCCACAAGGTAGACATTACGATCCTGCTGGTCTTTGTTCCTGAATCTGGACCTCTCACACTGGCCTCCAGGAAACCACTACTCATGTTAGGATGACACTTATTTCCTTCCATGGAAATAAACCTAAAATGATTTATCCTTACTGCATCTGGACAGTCTACGATAGATGCAAAGGAGGGGACGGATATTCTGTACACATAACAATACTAGATATTAAAGATCGTTTGCAAACAGGCAGAAGCCTCGGGGACAGAAATATTACCATAGCCAAGTAGCCAAGAATATTCCTGTAATCTCATCAATTTCAGGAAAGACAACCTTTCTACCTCCCGCTGTCTCCTAAGGCCTTGGCGCTCAGGCAAAGGATTCTATCTTTTCAGGAATCAAAGAGGCTTAGGTTAAATGGGGTTTTAAAAAAGCAAATGACACATGCACACTTTGTGTCAGAGTGGGTGGGCTGACAGGGCAGAAGTCTGCCTTAGTGAATCTTTTCCAAGTCACCTTTCACCAGCTAATTGGAAATGTGTTAATGCACAGGTGGGCTGAGCTAAAATTAGCATAAAAGAAAAACACTTTTTCTGTTTATATAATTTGCATCCCTTTGTAATCAGGTCAGATGAGAGGCCTTCCCACTGAGATACAATCCTTAATTCCTGTCGTACATTAATCATCCCCCTGTAATAGAATAGAGCTGCTTCTGTTGAGATGGTGTGGAATGTAAATAATTCCAATTACTCATAATTCCCAAGAAGTTTGCAGAAAGAACCATGTGGTGTGATCCATGGGCTTGGGAAACTCAGAAAATTAAAGAAAGTAAGCAAGTTTGCATCTCAGCTGAAACTTTTCTGGAGACTTCACAGCCCTGTGTTTCCTCTTCTTGGATTCTTCCCAAAAGTGGAAGTAACACAGAAACAGACCCTCGGGTGCAAAAACAACCTTCAGTTTATAAGGTTCGGGTGATTTTCATAGGCTGAAAGGGAACACCAAGTTTTGCCCCTAATTTCCCTCCGGCATTTTATGAGTTTTTACCCATTACAGCCCTTTGAATAGAAAGGTTCTGTTTGAACCAGAATATTGTTGTTGATCTTCTGGGGCACCTGAGAGAGAAGGGGAAATATTTCCAGCAGTGAAGGGAGTTACAACGCAAGGAACAAATGTCACACCTGCCTTGCATATAGATGCACGCTCCTGAAAGCACCCGGCCACCTCCATCAGCATTTCAACCCCACGTGGAAAAGGCCATTTGCAGCGGGACCTGAAAGCCATTTGCTTCCCTCAAATTCACTTCCCTCAAATTTAAACAGGTACTGTTAGGGTTCGGATGTGAGCTGTCCCCCAACAGCCCCTGTATGTGACAGGGCAGGAAGGCTCAGAGGTGAAATGGTTGGGACAGGAGAGCCTCAGTGAGTGCCCTGCTAGGGAATCACCGAGCGATAACTTCAGGCTGGTCGGCTGGGGCGGGAGGACGTGGGTCCAAGGGCTGTGTCTTTGGGGTACAGGTTTTGCATCTGGCGAGTGGAGTCTCCCTGCTTCCTGATCACCCTGTGAGCTGCGTCCCTCGCCCACACTCTTCCACCGTGATGTCCAGCTCACCTTGAGCTCCACGGAATGGAGCCTGCCGTCTATGAACCGAGACCTCTGATACCATGATCCACTCCCACAATAAGCTTTTCTTCCTCGAAAATTGTGCTTGTCCTGTCTTTTAGTCGCCGCAAAGAGCTGAGTAAAACAGGTACCCACAGGCAGTGGTACCTGCGCTCTGCGGAGCCGCATTTACCTGGGGAGCGCTCAGCTGCCAGTCAAAGGAGGCAGGAGATATGTGATGGGAGCCCCACCTTCCTTCTCCCCATGCAAGGACCTGCCTCGCACCTTCCTTTGAAGACAGCATAAAATCAGCTGTGGATACTCAGGGCAAGGTGACTGAAATTTGCTACCAGTACCCAGAACTGAAGATATTCCCTAGTCAGGAAGCTTTGCTGATTTCCTCTTGTATTTCAGTAATTCTGTCTGCAATAGGAACAACAAATGGGCTTCTAAACCTTTTGTCATTTGCAACATTCAGGCTTTGTCCCGCTGCCTCATTAAAAATGTTTATCTTAGCAAATTCCAAGATTTAAATGTTAGATGTTTTGTTGAGATATTAACGGTGTTATGATTAAGAATTTGGACTGTGTCCTGCAAGCACTTCCCCCAAGAAACCAGAGGTAGACAGAAACAGAAGAGAAGGCAAATCGGATCCGTAAATCAGTGATTACCTAAGTCACTACCCAGCCCTGCATGTCTCATAAAATCCAGGATCAGGGCTTAGCACTGAGCATAAAGTTCATCCGTTCATCCTGCTGTATCAATTCCCCAGCACTAAATCCAAGCACTCTTGGTCCTTGGTTCAGGGAACACAGGAGAGAGAGAGATACCTGGCCTATGGACCTCCCCCACCATCCATATATCCACTCAGATGTATAGAACAGGACACAGGGAACTACATGTGGACATCTGCCTTGTATGTGACATGGTGGCCACAATTCAAGTCATACAGTTAAGCTCAGTTCCAACTCAACAGATGTCCTTGCTTTAGGGAGCAAGGCACAAGACTCTGCTCCCCTACTGTGACCTCTGTTTCTGAGATCCATACTTAAATGCTGGTTCAATCAAGGTCCATCACCCAACCTCTCTGATCTCTTGATTCACTGCTAGTGTTTATCACACAGTTGAGGATTTTATCATTATTGTGAAGTCTCTGATTGCTTCACTTTGATTCATTGTTTCCATCTAGATTTCAGAGTCTTTCAAGGTAGTGAAAGTTTGACTTCTGTGTATTCCACACATGTTATCCACAATGTATATTCTACTTGGGAGTGTACCATAAATATTTTATGATATCATCAGGATTACCTGCCACATACCTCATTGTATCCAAAGTACTAATATATCTTTGCATTTTTCTCTAGATGGGTATTATAAAAAGTAATATCATATTAACAATACCTTCATTTAAAATACCTAAATGAGGGGCTGGAGCGGTGGCTCAGTGGTTAGGGCGCTTGCCTTGCATTCTCGAGTACACAGGTTCAAATCCCAGCACCATGTACACAATGAAGTGTGTGAGCAACGAAAGTCCATGAAAACCTAAATAAAATTGATTCTGTCTTTCTCTCTCTCTTGATATCCCTCTCTCTTTAAAAAATTAATAAATAAAATAAAATACCTAAATGAAAGTATTAAGTGTTTTGTTTTTAATTTCTGTTTTTCTCTTGACCCTGGGAATTAAACCCAGGGATACTCAATCACTGAGCTGCATCCCCATCTCTTTTTTCTTTATTTTTTTATTTTGAGACAGGGCCTCACTAAATTGTTGAGGCTATCTTTGAAGGTGGGATCCTCCTGCCTCAGCCTCCCAAGCTTCTGGTATAACAGGTGTGCCACCACGTATGACTTGTTTTAAATTTTAAGAAAATCATGATGAATGAGGGAAAAAATAGGCTCAACCCAGGGAGATTTTCACCCATGAGAAATGAAAATATAGACCCTCAGACGAGGCCTGTGCAAATGTTCACAGAAACTGTACTCTTAAAAGCCCCATCTGGAAACAAACCAAATGTCCACGAATGGATGAACAGTTAAGTAAACTGACTTCTACAGAGGACATATGCAGTAAACAGTGAACAATTAATAATACAACATGAATGAACCTAAAAAAACAAACAAACCGTGACATTTGGAGAAGGCCAGACACCCAAGAGAAGATGCTCTGGTTCTACCTATGAGAAATTCCAAACGGGTGAAAGGCTTCTCTGGGGACAGAAAGCAGATTCCTGGTGACGCACAGGAGAAGACAAGGGCCCCAGGGAGACGCCTGTATCTGGAGGCTGTTATTATAGGAGTGCATGCATTTGTCAAAATTCACCGTCCTGCACAATTTATTTAGAACATGAGCATTTGGTTGTGTGTGAACTACGCCTCGACAGATTTGATTTTTAAAAAATCTTATGAAAAAATAAGAACCTACAGAAATTAACGTTTGCACACCTGCCACACGGATGGAACTGTGCCTTGGGACAAAAGTGACTCCTGTGGAAGAAGACAAAACACACACACACAAAGTCACACACACACATGCACATGCACGTACACACCCGGTGTCTTCTAGAATCACGTTCAGGAGGCCTGTCTCATGGGACCCAGTGCAGAGCCAATCACTTTTAATTTGTCTCGTGTCTCACTCTCCCTGCCGTCCTGCCCTTGGAGCTGCTGATAAAGGTCTCCAGATGGGGGCACTGCCTGCAATTGCAGGGTGGTTCACAGCCTCCTGAGGCTGGGGACACAGCAGCACCCTTGGAGCTGGGAGAAGTGAAAGCGGATGATCCCATCTCTGCTTGCAGAGAGCAGGAGAGCCCCTGGAGTCCACCGGGGAAGCAGGAGCACTGGCCTTTGAGGTCACTTCATTGCTACTGCAGTTCCATTTGGAAATAGAGAGAGACCCCAGGGGACAACTGGGTGTATACCAGGTCCTTCAGCCACAGGGATCAGAACTCAGTGAAAGGAGACTGAGGAAGCTGGATGGCGCCCTCCTGCCTGAGCAAGGAGGATGTGGCTGTCTGCAGGAGGGCTGCACCCTGCCTGGAAGGAAGTGGGAAGGAAGGAAGTTAGGGAGGCAAGGAGGGAGGGAGGGAAATGAGAAGATATTTAAAGGCAAATGCATCCTGTCTACAATATTAAACAAAGAATCACTTTCGCTGGGCTCAGTGGTGCATGCCTGTGATCCCGGAAACTGAGAAGGCTGAGGAAGGAGGATCGCAAGCTCAAAGTCAGCCTCAGTAACTTAGCAACTTAGAGAGACCCTGTCTCAATATAAAACAAAGGGTTGGGGATGTGGCTCAGTGGCTAACACCCCCGAGTTCAACCCCTGGTACCAAAAAATCACTTTGACTCCTCTGAGGAACAGAAGCCAGAGGACAATGGGGGTGGATCTTGGGGAAACCAGTTAGGAGGCCATCATCGTAGTCTAGAGAAGAGATGACTGTCGTTAGTCAGCTCAGGATGCCCTAACAGCACTGATTTCTCTAGTTCAGGAGGCTGGAAGTCCCAGGTCACAGTGCCAGCAGCAGGGCAGGGTCTGAGGAGGGCTCCCCTCCTGGCTTGCAGGTGGCCACCATCTTGCTGTGACCTCACATGGAGAAGAGAGTTCCAGTTGCTTCCTCTTCATATCAAGGTACTGATGGCATCACGGGGGCTCTGCCCTTGACCCTTATGCACACCTGATTCTCTCCCAAGGGCACCATCTCCATGGATGAAATCTGCCACTGCTCCACCGCCTGCTCCCTTCTTTCCACCTTGAATATTGCCTAGGACCTTGGAAAGATAAGGAGATGCACTCTGACATTAAAGGACAAGGAAAAAAAGGCTGATGTGCTACGATGGTTGAAAGATGGCTCCAGGGCTGGAGCAGTGGCTCAGCGGTTACAGCGCTTGCCTGGCATGCGCTAGCAGGTAAGTTCAAACCCCAGCACCACGCGCACAACCACGTCTCAGAGTAATGAAAGCCACATGAAAAACTGAATAAAAATTGATTCTCTCTTTCTCTCTCTCTCATTGTCCTTCTAAACCAATTCTGGTCAGCAGGGGCCAAGGTGACCTACAGTTGCCAAGACAGTGAGGATTTGAAAGTCTGATGTCAGCTTGTTGTTATTCAAAACTCAAGAGGTGGGCCTGGGCGGGACTATCTAGAAACATTTCTGTAATGCTCAATAAAACCAGAGTACAGGAGACCCGTATGGTCCCTCTCCTTTCTGAGAGGACCCACTCTCTACATTGAGAGTGTCCCCTTTCCCGTTTCCTATCCTTTCAATAAACTCCCACTTGTCACTTTGAGTGACATGTCTGAAACCCTTCTGACATGACTGCAAGATCTGGAGCTGATTTTCGTGCTGTCTCAGTTTCCCAGAAGGCTCTATGCCAGCAGTGCATGGGCACAAAGCACGTTTACCATTCTCAGAGAGGTTTTCAGTGGTCTCCTTCAGGACTCAGGTACTTTATTTTAGCCCCCACATTGTCGGATGCAGCAGTATTCCGTTTCGGCGTAAGTTATGCAAGAGAAGATAAAGAGAGAGTGTCCTTGGGACGTGGCTTTACCCACAAAGTTGAACAGGAGAAGTAGCGTTGTCACTTGGTGCAGAGGCCAGACGATATAAGGGAGGCTTGGTCTTTTCCAGCTCCTTTGGTATTTGGATATTTCCTCCCTGCCCCAAAGCCTTGATGGCTATTTGTCCTGGCTTCTCCCAGACTCTAGACCCTGACTCTATTCTTCTCTGGTATGTAAAGACAGGCACAGCCATTAGGAGAAGGGGCTATGTATGTGATAAATGCACGTTGTGTGATTTATTATAGACGGGTGTGAGAAGGAATATAAAAAGTATTCCATTAATTTCATTTCCATTTTAATGGTTACATTGGGCTTAGTTGCCTTGAAAATTATTTCCATGTTTTCTCAGGAGAGAGATTTGCAAAACCACAGAATGGCTGGATGTGTCTTGGCATAACATTGGACTCATCCTTATGAAGTTAGTCCTCCCAGGTCCCCTAGCCCCAATCTCCTGTAATGATTTTTGGGCAATGAGCAAAAGGTGTTTGGAGCCTCTCTAATTCTACACATCCCCAGTCTAATAACAATGCCATTATTGCTTCCCACTAATTACACCTTCGTTATCACTTCATTCATTCGCATTTAAGTCCATCTGTTCCTCGAAGGGGCTCAGTAACGTTTCTCCTTGGAAACTCTAATACCCTGATTATGTTTTCATATCAGGAAAGCACTTTCTAATGCCTTTGCTGCGATTTCAAACTTTGATTTGTAAACTGGACATTTAGAAGGAATCACTTAAAATTCATATTGGGTTTGGCCAATTCCCAAACATGTCTTCAAGCCAGAAATCCCTTATCACACCACGAGTTCAAGCTCTACTTTATCACAACAGGCAGAGAGGCATTATGTACTAAGCAAACAGCTTATAACATTAGCGTGAATTTATTGGGTTCCTAACATGCGGCCAACACAATTCCATGATGTCTATAAATAGCATCTCCTATCTGCCTCTGCCTAACCCTTTGCGGTAGGGATAATTAGAAGCATCTCCATTATTTAGATGGAAAATTTAAGATAATTGTGTAAAATCAGACAACTGGTAAATGCTGGAGGCTGGATTTGGACCCAGATGTTTAGATGCAGATTCTGGGATTTTAACGGTAATGTTTGGAAGACTCAGACAGAATTCCCAAGGAAAGTTACAATCTGAAACTCATCAGTTACTAACCCTGTATTTTCTATAGGTGTTTTGGAGAACAGATGGAAATCAGGAATGGAGTGAATATTTTTGGTAGTGGTCACAGCATCATATTGACATCCCCTTCTTTTTCTGAAAAAAATTATTTTGTTAAGGATCTACTCTGTTCCCGTAACTAACTCTGTGTGTATATCCAGAAGTGGTCCTTAATTAGTCTTTGGCTAATTGTGGTACTCCTTTTGTCTGTGACGGTGTTTGTATTTCAAAACTGAGCCGATCTGCTCTGGAAATTCTCCTAGTAGCTCTCAGTGCTCCGGGAGCAGGCTGTACGTGCATTGGCACCAGTGGGAAGAGCAGATCATCCAGAGTGAGGAAGATGGATCGTCTCCTGCCCCCAAGACCAAAGCAGCACCTTGAATAGTTGTCCATCCATCTGCTGACCCTGCAGGCGTCCAAGCTGACCCAGAGGATGGGAGAGAAACAACCAAATCCTCATGGCTGGAGCCTGAATAGTTCTCTCTACGGGAAACAAAGTTTCTTCCTATTTAACTCGGATTGAGCTTCAATTTCTTTGTAGCTAAATGTATCCTTAAGAATACAGGTGGCCCCTCACATGAATGACTTCAGGGGCACTGAAGGGCATGGCAGGCTGCACCCTCTTATCTCCTCAGCACTTGCTACATACAGTACCTGAAGTTTCTGGAACCACAAGCATTCCTTAGAGATCCTCGAATAACATCCACCATTTAACAGGTTTGCAGAATGCCTAACTTACGGGGGATGTTTAAACACAGCAGCTTCTGGGCTGGAGCAGTGGCTCAGCAGTAGAGTGCTTGCCTGGCAAGTGCAAAGGCCTGG